>JABXWE010102710.1:0-10599 GCA_014611495.1 Limonius californicus | reverse complement strand
TTAAATCACTTTTTTGCTAATTTACAATCTACTCAACAAGATACAGAGTAATTATTAAATGTTATATAAGATTATTGACTTGAGTCAGGGACCGCCCATTAGCGGTACTCTGGAAATTACACAGCTATGTCTTCTGGCCATTTCCTTTTTAGTCTTCTGTTTGCCATTGGTTGGTTGAATAATTCCCTTATAAGTTGGCTGCTATGGTTGGTATAGCGATCTTTGTATTTGATCGCATATGACTTGATTACGTCATTTACGAAAGGTATATTGAGGTCATCATGAAGGGTTAAGTTTGAGACATACCATGGAGCATTCGTGATCATCCGGAGAGTCTTCGACTGAAATGTTTGAAGGATCTTTGTGTTTGAAGGTTTGCTGCATCCCCACAGTTCTATTCCATATGTCCAAACCGGCTTAAGTATGGTTTTATACAGAATTAATTTGTTTTCGCGTGATAGCTTCGATCTTCTGTTTAGCAACCAGTTCATATTTTTGAGTTTTAGTTCAAGTTGTCGCTTCTTAGCCGTAATGTGAGCTTTCCAAGTGAGCTTCGCATCTAGGTGAAGTCCAAGGTATTTTATTACATCATTCATGGGTATAGGAGCATTGTTTATGCTGACTTGCGGGCAAATAGTTCTTCTTGTTGTGAATGTTATTTGTACAGATTTGTTAGTGTTAACGTTGATTTTCCACAGTTTGAGCCAATCTTGGAGGAGGTTTAGGTGATTTTGTAATTTTTCAGATGCCCTAACAGGATTAGAGTCAACACCCATAATGGCAGTGTCGTCAGCAAATGTCGCCATTAACGTTTCATTTGTCAGCGGGACATCTGCTGTAAATATTAAATATAGGAATGGCCCAAGGACGCTGCCTTGTGGCACCCCTGCGTTAATGGTCTGGTAGCTGGATAGGGTAGCGTCAATTTTAACTTGGAAATATCGATCTTTTAGGTAAGATTTGAGGATTAGATAAATTTGATCAGGTAGCTGTTTTTTTAACTTGTATAACAGGCCCTCGTGCCATACCTTATCGAAGGCCTGTTGTACATCGAGGAAGACAGATGCACATACCTCCTTTTTTTCTAAGCTTTCCTTAATTTTATTAACTATCCTGTGGCATTGTTGAGTGGTAGAATGATTTTGTCTGAATCCAAATTGGTGCTCTGGAATTAAGTCAACCGTAGGCGTGTTTTCTATGATTCTGTTAAGTATAAGTCTTTCAAATACCTTGGATAAGATAGGTAGAAGGCTAATAGGTCTATAAGAGCTGGCTTCAGTTACAGCTTTGCCAGGTTTTGCAACCATGACAATTTGCGCACATTTCCACTGTAAGGGGTAGTAACATAAGCGTAACATACTGTTAAAGATAGTCGTTATCAGCACGATAGCTTTTCGCGGGAGGTTTTTTAGTACTTTGCCAACGATTAAATCGTATCCGGGTGCCTTATGTGGGTTTAGTAATGTAATTTCCCTGCGGATTTCCGAAGGTGAAAAGGCTCTTATTGGCATTGATAACTGACATGGGACGTTAAGATAGTCTATTACATGATTATCATTATTATTATCATCTGGATGTGCAGTGAATGTACTAGCAAGATGTTCTGCAAAAACATTCGCTATTTCGGAGTCAGTTCGCGCCCAGTTACCATCAGGCTTTCTTATTGGGGAGACAGCAACTGCAGGTCTTTTTAATCTTTTTGTAGCTTTCCATAAGGAATGGTCATCAGTGGATAGGTTGCTAATATACGTTTGAAATGATTCGTTTCTAGCTTCTCTTATAGCAGACGTTAGGTTATGAGTTAGCCTGTTTAAGTATGTTTTATCTAGCGGATTTCTAGAGTTTTGCCAACGGCGTCGGGCCCTACGTTTTTCGTGTACAAGTTCTTTGATGTGTAGAGGAATGCTATATTTATCCGGGACTGTCTTATTTCTGGTTTGAGTGGCTTTCCAAGAGGCATCCTGGATCAATTTGGTTGTATACTGTATAGCTTCTTCAACTTCATGAATTTCTTTAAGCCGGAAATCGAGCCTAATATTTTCATTAATGTGTTCATGAAATTTTTTCCAGTCTGTGTTTTTTGTACATAATAAAGGCAAGTGTAAGTGGCGTGTGTCTTTTACGGAAAAATGAAACGTCAAGGTAATTTACTGCGGTTTTTACAATTACAAGAAGGACAACAAAGTACGCGAAAAGTGCGGAAAACAGACAAAAATGAGAATGACGTTGCAGATAAGAGTGACAGTGAATTACTAGAAGTGTCTATAAGTAATAAAGACAATTTAAATGATCCAGAAATTACTGAAATTTGCGAGCAAACTAAATTAAATAATTGTGAGTCGGAGCGTTACCCTTCAGTTTGGACATTAGACCAATGGCAAAGTTTTAGCGGAAAAAACCCATGGTTAATTGCTGCTGGAGGAATGCTAGGATGTAAGACGTGCCAGGAAATAAGTTTACAGGTACGGAAAATAAACGTTATACTATTTTTACAGCGCGAAAAAATTCTACTTCGAAATGGATTAACTACTTGCTTAATTAAATTATTTAAGGATTAACAAACTTCTGATTTACAAAATATTTTTTTGTGTCGTGCTGTGATTGTGATTAATACACTTTTTGGTCCAATACCATAATAAGATAAGCAAAAAATTACAGGGATTGGGAGCACTCAGGGAGCAAGGCCTAGCACTGTCTGCCGAATGGTACGAAATTAAGGTTGGCCCGTCATCCAGCGAAAAACGCAGTACGCAACTGAGTAACTTGAGGGTAAAAATTAAAAAGCACAGCGAATCCAAAGCGCATCAGTTAGCTGAACGCATCAAAAGACAAGCAAAAAAAGATGTCATGACTGATTTATTAGCAAAAGAAGCTAAACAAGCAGAAGAAGCAACGGCCAAAATATTTCGTACTGTGTATTACTTAGCGAAATCGGATCGCCCAATGACCGATCACGAAGATTTAATAGAGTTTCAACGGTGTAATGGAACCAATGTAGGTGTAATACTGCATTCAAGATACAGCGTAACAAATATCGTAGACCATATAGCCAAGGAAATGGAAAAAAAAATGATTTCCAATATTATTGATCACGAATCAAAATTATCGGTGCTAGTGGACGAATCATCCACTCTTGGAAGAAAAAGTGTCCTTATTATACATATATGTTTTGTTTTATCGAACGATCCGATATTTATGTTTCTAGATTTAATAGAATTAAAAGATCAAGGCGCAGAACACATAACAGAAACATTAATTACAACATTGAACAAACATGGTTTTAGTAATGACTATTTAAATAAAAACTGGGTATCTTTTGTGAGCGATGGGGCAAGCGTAATGACTGGAACAAAATCAGGAGTTGCATCCCGCATTTCAAGCAAATTTCCAGCTATTTTAAGTTGGCATTGTATGAGCCACAGATTAGAACTGGCTGTTGGAGATGCTTTAAAAAATGTGACTGCTACAAATCATTTTCAATCTTTTTTAGATTGTATCTATTCTTTATACAGCCAGTCGAATAAAAATCAAGAAGAACTCAAAGAAGCTGCAGCAGAACTTGAGGTTCAGATTCTCAAAATTGGAAAAATATTTGATGTACGTTGGGTGGCAAGCAGTTACAGAACGGTTAAAGCAGTGTGGAACAATTTTTTGCCTCTTTCTTCTCATTTTACTCAAGCCGCGGAGGATCCATCCCGTGATGGACGTACTAGAATAAAATTTGCAAGCCTTGCAGGAAAATTGGGCAGTCCTGGATTTTTGAAAAATTTGGGCTTGATGCATGATTGCTTACAGGAACTCGCCAATTTATCTCTCGAACTACAGCGACGAAATATTACACTAAAGATCGCAGATGAGAAGATCAAGCGAACCACGAGAGTACTGGAATCATTCAAAAATGAACCAGGCGAAAAATTGTCTGAAGCACTAGAAGCAATTACTATCGGAAACTTTAAAAATGTAATTTTAAAAAATAGCAAGGTCCAAGAAATTAATGAGGGCCAGTTTCTACAAAGTTTAGTAGACAATATAAGAAGAAGATTAACAAACACAGATTCGATACTCGTAGACCTACAAATATTACACAAGGCCTCTTGGCCTGACAGTCCTTCTATTCGGTACGGCGAGAATGAAATAAAAAGGTTATGCGCAAGATTTTCAGTCAATTTAAGCAAATCGATTAATGGAATGAGGGAATACATTGATTTAGATTTAGACCATGACCATATTCCAGAAAATTTACAAGAGATGCAAAGACTGACGAAGACATTTCCATGCAGTACTGCAGAATGTGAAAGGGGCTTTTCTGCGATGAATTTGATAATGACGAGATTGAGATCAACGATACTTACAGAAAACATTAGTAACCTAATGATGATTAAGATTAATGGGCCACCTTTAAATAAGTTCAATCCCGAATCGTATATTTCCTCGTGGCTAATTAAACACAGAAGTGCTAATGATAATAAATCAAGAAAAATGTTACCCAAACAGGAGGACAATAACAATAACCCAATTAAAGAATTATGGAATGTATTATAATTTATGTATTATACAAACTTGTAAATATTATATATACTTACAATACTTATAATTATGTAATTAAATATAATCGTATTACTAATAAGCATTTTATTCATAATTAATTTGTCATTTTTATTATATATAATAATTAATATTAACGTGTTAGGGTCGAAATTAAAAGGGTGCTATGGTCAAAAAACCTTGGGAACGCTAATAATGTTTTTTGTTTGAGAGTATACCCACTTTTTTCAGCAGGACTACACCACTGATTATAGTCAAGTTCGTCAGCCGCAACACGAAGAAACTTGTATATCAAAATAAAAGTAAACTGAAAGGAACACGCATCGCAATCAAGGAGGATTTAACTAAACACCGCTACCAATTGTACAAGGAAACCGCGAAGAAATATGGTAAATCGGTCTGGACCAGTGAAGGCAAGATACTAGTTAAAATCAATAATGCCATTAAACAAATCAAATGTTTGGATGATTTGCTTGATTCCTAGTTTTTTTTCAATAAGTTTTTATAAAGGATGCCACGCATTTCCTTTTTAGTGGAAAGAGCCTACCTCTTAGCATTTCACTTGGTTTTATTGTTACCATAAATTTACAGTTTTTAGTTATCTTATCGTAAACACACAATTGTGCATGTTTTAGTTTCATTGTATGTTGGGAATAGCTGTTTTCAATGTTTTGTATTAGAAGATTAGTTCAGTTTGGCTAAGTTTTTTCAATTATATGTGTTGTTTATTTTGAAAATCTGTATTGTTTTTCATGACTCAAAAATTATTTAAGTTAGCGTCTTTCAATGTAAGATCATTACTGCCAAAAATAGAATCAGTTAGAGATTTTGTTAATGAATCAAATGTTGATTGTATTGCGGTTACTGAAACTTGGTTAAATAATAATATTGCGTATGAGGCACTCAAGCTACAAGGTTTTTCTATGGTAAGATATGATAGGCAAGGACGAGTTGGTGGTGGTGTGGCGTTATATTTGAAAAATACTTATAAATTTACGATAATAGATACGCATAATAACATAGAGCAAATATGGTTGACTTTTAAGATTAATAAAATATCAATTGCAATTGGCGTGGTATGTAGACCACCTTCAATGGATTATAAATTATTCTGTGACGAACTTGACAAGACTTGCTCCTTGATTTCAATTGCGTATGACTTTTTATGTTGCACTGGTGATATTAATATTAACTTCTTAAAAAATACAAATGACAGTACCTACTTTAACTTGATGGCAGATTCTGTCAATTTAAGTCAAGTCATCGATTTTCCTACACGAACAACAGAAAATTCACAAACTCTTATAGATGTCATTTTGGTTTCAAATTCTAGCTTAGTGAGTGATCATGGGGTAGCAGATACACACTTCTCCGATCACGATACTATCTATTGCACCCTAATATTACCTGCTGCTAATAATACATCATACAAAACTATTAGATGTTTTAAACATCTCGATTTGGAGCGTTTTCAAAATGATTTATCCTTAATCCCGTGGCAAAACATATTTTACTTAAACGATGTAGATAAAAAAGTAGATTTTATTACAAATAACATTATAAATATTGTTGACAAGCATGCGCCTTTAAAATTAGTTAAAATTACCCATAAACGAAAGCCATGGATAACTGACACTATCAAGCTTATGATAGACTTAAAGAATAAGGCATATAATAGGTATAAACATTCCAAATCATTAGCGCACTGGGAATATTACAAATCCATAAGAAATTCTTTGAATTTAGCTATAAAGAAGGAGAAAAAAGCTTATTTTAACTTTGTATCTAAGGGCAATGATGCTAAAACTATATGGAGGGACTTGAAATCATTGGGTGTGAATATTAAAAGCAACAATACCATACCAGAGCATTTAAATAAACCCGACTTAATTAATAATTTTTTCATAGATAGTGTACCAAACGTCAACAGTGATAATAATAATTTGTTAGATTTTTATAAAAACCACAAACTAAATGAACTCAATGAAGAATTTAATTTTCGCAGTGTTAATATTGCTGATATAATAGGAATTATAAACAAGATTAAAAGTAAATCTAAAGGAATCGATGGACTTAATATTGATTTAATCAAGCTTTGTTGTCCTATCTTATTACCTTATTTAACCCATTTGATTAATTTCTGTTTAGCGAATAATATTGTACCAAAATTGTGGAAAAAAGCCTTAGTTATACCATTGCCAAAAAAACCAAACATTCTTGAATTAAAAGACCTGAGACCAATAAGTATTTTACCTGTATTCTCCAAAATTTTAGAAAAAGTTATGTGTTCACAGATCCAATCCTATCTTGACGCCTATAAAATATTACCAGATGTACAATCAGGCTTCCGTCGAGGTTACAGTTGTACGACTGCACTTATGCATATAACTGATGACATAATATCTGCGTATGATCATAACAATATGACAGCTTTAGTACTATTGGACTTCAGTAAAGCATTTGATACCTTGAATCACAATACAATGTCACATATTTTGAAATATATTGGCTTCAGTTCAAATGCGTGCTCCCTTTTACAAAATTACTTAGAGGATCGTTTTCAAAAAGTAATTTTAGACCGAAATTCTTCAGATTACACAGCTGTGAAAGCAGGGGTTCCACAAGGTTCTATTTTAGGACCACAGTTATTCACCATATACACTTTTAACATTCAAAAGCATATCAAATCAAGCTCGATGCATATGTTTGCCGATGATACGCAACTCTTGTACTCATTCAATAAGGAATCCTTTCGGAAATGTTTTAATGATATTAATCATGACCTCAAACAAATATTTAAAACATCAAGGGAGCACTCTTTAGTTATCAATCCTTCCAAATCTAATGTTATATTCTTTGGTAATCCAGCCAATATAATAGAAATAAAGCCGTTTGCCGTTTTCAAAATAAATGATAATGTCATTCCAATTGTTAATGAAGTAAGAAACTTAGGATTAACCTTAGATAATTCGTTTAGATATGTAACTCATATAACCAATTGCATAAAAAAAGCTTATTTAAATTTAAAAATTCTTTTCCCTCATAGGCATTTCTTGCCAATTCATGTAAAATCAATGCTTTGCGAAACATTAGTGCTATCACATTTCTCTTACTGTTCTCAGGTCTATGGTCAGTCGATTACGCAGGAACTTGCTCGCAGAATACAGCGAGTTCAAAATTCTTGTCTACGTTTCATTTATGGAATAAGAAAATTTGATAGAATCTCGCACAAATTAAATTATATAAAATGGCTCAATATGCATAACAGACGATTGTTACAGTATGCTACGCTCTGCCATAAAATCATTCTTGAAGAACGACCACCTTACTTGTATAATAAAATAAAATTTCGTACTGATGTCCATTCTTTAAATTTACGTTTCAAAGGTCTCATAACGCCACCAATCCATAAGACTGCTCTGTTCCAAAGGGGTTTCTCTTTTCTGGTATCTAGAGTTTATAACTCAATACCCCTTGGATTAAAATCGGCCTCGCTTCAAACATTTAAACGCAAATATAGACACCAATTATTTCTTTCCCAGCATACGTGAACTCTTACTCTTTGTTTTAGTTTACAATATATTATTTTCGTGCTACGTTTCCCGGGCACATCATCACAGAATCTAGTATTAAGTTAGTTTAGGCATTATGTTTTATTTAGTAATTTTCTTTACGATTTCAAGGTCTTAGTGGCAGAAGAAGAACAACTTAAGGGCTGTTTTTGAACTAACACCTTGAGATTTTTCCATTTAATTTTGTTTGTGTTCGATATTTTTCCTTTATGTATATGTTTGGAAGAATAAAGGCCTTTATTATTATTATTATTATTAAAATATTCAAAATCCGGCCTTTTGTAAAGTCGCGGAATAACCAATTCGATTTGTTGTCCAATAGCTATCGAAAACTTTCAGTAGAGGAAAGTGTTATTTTATTCAAGGGGAGATCAGCGATTAAACAATATAACCCATGAAACCCATAAAACGGGATATAAGTTGTGGTGCATTGCAGATCAAACGGGTTACATAAATAAATTCGAAATATACCAAGGGAAAGATGAAGTAACTGAAGAAAAATTTAGTTCCTATGGACTTGGAGAACGGGTTGTTCTGTCATTAACAGAAAGCTACTGGGGACAATACCGAAAAATATATTTCGAAAACTGTTTTACGTCCGTTGATCTGCTTGAAAGAGTAAAAACGGAAAAAACCTTAGCATGCGGAACTGTTAGAAATACTAGATGTGGCCTTCCAGAAAATCTTATTCCCGACAAATGTATGAAAAGGGGTGATACAGATTATAGGGTTTCCAATTTGGACTTAACATTTTTCAGGTGGTTTGGTAACAGTAGTTTATCTGCTATCAAATTTCCATGGAACTGAGGAGACCACAGTCACAAGACTGCAGAAGGATGGAATCTCGAACGCCGTTAACTGTCCTGGCATAATTCCAGATTATAATCGCTACATGGGCAGTGTTCACCATGCTGACAGATTATGTCAGGCATATTGCATTGATAGGCGCTCAAAGAAATGGTGGCATAGATTTTATTGGGTCTTCTGGATGTAGTTTTTGTTAACAGCTATGTGGTTTATAAAAATCTGAATCCGGAGGAAATTATATCTTTGTTAGATTTCCGACGTGGGGTTAGTAGGGGTCTAATGAATTCATCTATGGTTACAACCTCCGCAAAGATACGTCTACTATCAAACCGTTCCTCTCCATCTAGTTCTAGAGATAGTATTGGGCCGTCGCCAAAATGAAGAAAATATAATTACAGCGTACCCAATGATGTAAGACTAGGAAACCGAGGTGCTCATTGGGCAATTTTCACTACGGAACAAAAAAGATGTGAGCAGTGTTCGTCATTAGCAATAGAGCCTCGTCCTCGCTCCAACTGCATGGCGTGTGGGGTATATTTATGCATTAATGAAAAGAAGAACTGTTTTGCTATGTACCATGATGTTTGGCAATAAAACTTTCAATCTTTGCCTGGTAATTTATTTATTTTCTCCCTGTAAAAACCTAATCCAACAAAATGCCTTTTCAGCCCTGACTGGACTAGAAAGTCCTACACCCGGATCTTTTAGCCTGGGGGTGAAGGAAATTTAAAAAAAATTAATTTAAGCTAGTGTTACCCAAAATACCCCAAAATTGAGGTAAAATAAAAAAATTGGAGTTTTTTGATAAGCTGGGACACAAGGTTTAAACTAAGAGAGTATTTCAAGGTGGCCACCTTTCTTTAAAAATGGCCTCTGGAGGACATACAAAGGTAAATTACCATACCATACGTTGCTTCTCAAATTATAAGAAATTTTTGAAAAGTCTTGTAGCAAAGCTTTTACTTTGTTGGTAAACACTGAAATTATAAACAAAGAACATATTAATGTAAATTCCTGGGGAAGATTAAGTAAATTTAAATCAGAAATTTAAGATGTAAATAACTAATAGTTGGATTTTACTTATTTATACAAACAAATTGGCGAAAAATGAGAAAACTGTCACACCTTTCAATAGTCTTTTAATATGCAACATACAAAGTGATTTTTTAAAAAATCAATTGCAGCAAGCCTAGAAAAAAAGCTATTCCGTCTGCAGTCAGCTGTAATGAGCTTTGAATGACATTTACCTGTATGTCAAATTGTGTGACAGTTCAGGTAGTTAAAAATTTGGGCCCAACAAAATGTGAAAATGAACAAGTATTTAGTTGCAACTGATTTGTAATTTATTAAGGTAAGTAAATTACAGGTTTTTCGTCAAGATTTCTTTCACAGCAAGTGTTCGAAATGTCCACCCCCTTGCTCTATACACAATTTTGCTCGTTTTTGTAAACTTCGAGACACATTTTCGAGCATGTGCTGTGAGTTATATATTTCGTTGCATTTATGAATTATTCTTGCTGTAAGTTCATCTAAATTTTGTATTGGTGTCTGATAAATTGAATTTTTCACATAGGGCCAGACAAAAAAATCCAACGTTGTTAAATCACAGGACCTGGGTGGATAAGCAACTGGAGTGTTCTGACTGATTACTCTATTGCCGAAGAATTCCTGAATA
>JABXWE010102709.1:0-12970 GCA_014611495.1 Limonius californicus | reverse complement strand
TAGTTGCAACTGATTTGTAATTTATTAAGGTAAGTAATTTACAGGTTTTTCGTCAAGATTTCTTTCACAGCAAGTGTTCGAAATGTCCACCCCCTTGCTCTATACACAATCTTGCTCGTTTTTGTAAACTTCGAGACACATTTTCGAGCATGTGCTGTGAGTTATTTATTTCGTTGCATTTATGAATTATTCTTGCTGTAAGTTCATCTAAATTTTGTATTGGTGTCTGATAAATTGAATTTTTCACATAGGGCCAGACAAAAAATCCAACGTTGTTAAATCACAGGTCCTGGGTGGATAAGCAACTGGAGTGTTCCGACTGATTACTCTATTGCCGAAAAATTCCTGAATAAAATTCAAGTTCTCCAGAGTACAATGAACAGGCGAGCCATCCTGCTGGAAGTACCCTTCCCGCAGTTCTTGGTCATCTAACTGATTAATAAAAGGTTCCAAAATCTCTTTGCGATACCTTAATGCATTAATTGTCCCTTGAAAGAAAATTGGTCCTACAAGTCGTCGTCGGCTAAGACCAATCCACACGCCAAGCTTGTGCGGATGAAGTGGTGTTTCTCTAAACGCATATGGATTCTCCGCAGACCAAATTCTCATATTTTGGGAGTTCACATATCCAGATAAATGAAACCATGCTTCGTCCGAAAAAAACACGTTGTTCAAGTCGTTGTCTTCAGGAAATGCGTTTAAAAACCATTGACAATATCGTTCTCTTAGAGGCATGTCTGCTGGTAGAACCTGATGAACTGAAGTTACTTTATATGGGAATAACTTTAAATCTGCTTTAAGAATATTCCTCGTGGTTGTGTAAGACAAATCAATGCGCTGTGAAAGACGTCGAAGTGAAGTTGAGGGAGCTTCAGCCATTATTTGTCTAACATTTTCCAGGACGTCTGGTGTGCGTTCTGTAGGTCTACCGCTACCATTTCTGCGTGCAACACCACCTGTTTCATCGAATAATTCCACAGTGTGCCTTATAGCATCGTAAAATCGAATGTATTCAAAAATTCCAAAATGGTCTGTAAAATCGTTGAAGCATTCCTGGATCGAATACCGCCACTCACCATTTATGATGATTCCAGTTTGGTAATAAGCTTTTACCATAAATATCTTATGCACTGTGAAATTCATTTTTGAATAAATAATTGAAGCTTCTTTATTTAATTATTGGCAGCTATGCTGTTACAATTTTCATATTGTCAGATTCTAAAGCTTAATATAGACGGGACAATCCCTAGGCTACTGCAATTGACTTTTTAAAAAATCACTTTGTATGTTAAACATTCAGAAGTTACTATTTTGTTTTTTACAGTAATAAATAATCATAGCAACTGAACTGTACGCTAATAACTATTAAATAATTGTATAATTATATAGATTGTATGGCTTAAGTAAAGGCACCTTCTGATTTCTACAGCCAATCTTTATCGAAAATTTGGTTGATCAAGCTGTATATACCGAAATATATCTATCCGCGGTCATGTGTCTATAATATATATGTATATGACTGCCAAACGCAAACGGTTGATATAATAAAAATAAAATTGATAACATAGGAAGCGGAAGTAAAACACATGTGTGGTATAATTCTTACGGGAAAAAATTGTAAAACTTCTTAAATCTTCTTATTTCAAATGGAAGATATTCTACCTAAAATTACGGCTTTCTAGATTTTTTGCAAATGCCGGCTTAATACGTGTCGTAGCATAACCTAGTTTATGCGCATCATGTCACATAAACGCGCTCTTTTCCACTTTCACTGTATAAATACACCAACTGTCCGCTGATTTTTATAAACCACGGGGAGTATACATTTTTTTATTAAATATGCAAGCAGGAGTGTTGCTTATTTTAATTTTAAGTACAATCCGCAATATAAAATGGAATAGGTTTTGTTCTATTTCGCGTTAGTAAAATTACAAATTGTGTGATGTTATGTACTATTTGTATTGTTTCTCTAAGCGAGGCCATTCTCTCTAAATCGTGTCGTTAACTGATAAACTAATATTAGAAATCTTCAACGCGTTCTCTATTATTTACTAATTTGAAAGATTTCTTAAGCGGGTTTTACAGAATGAAATCCTTTATAATAACAAATTAGATGGACTGTTTTTTGAATTTATTTATGGTGTAAAATAAGCGGCTTAGAGGGATTTGGTATCTATCTATTGGAGGTTTCGTAACATTGTCGTAAATTCTTTAAAAACTGTTTTCTTTCCAATTTGAAATCGGTCGAATAAAAAATTAGTAACAAAATTTGTAAAACTAACTGTGTGTGATAACCCGAAGTTGTTAAACTTCTTATTTATTCCGTTTTAACGGAATTTGGATTTTAACGGTAACATCCACAATTAATTACAGTTGACACAGATAATAGGTTATGCAACCTTTGCGTAACGTAGTAAAATTTCTTAGTTTCATATATTTACATATAATAATAATGAATTCAAATTTTTCCTGTAGCAAGCAGGAGCACCTAGTTGCGAAGTACATGTTTGTATTAAAATCTAAAAGTGGTTACATAAATCTTCATTGTCAACCTATTGACAAATGAACAATATACATTCCTTTAATATTCAGATCAAGGAATTTTAAGCTTTCAGCAATTCGTGAGTATTGTGCTTTTAACAAAGAAAGAAGAATATCAAGGTGTTATCCTTGGTTTCCTCCTACCTCTGAATAATTTACTAGTGATAGGCGGTAGGTACTGTAGCAAAGTTAAACTATGTAGTTCTCATCTTTATTTTGTGACCTGGTGACCTATGTGTACCGTTTGAATGCTGTTCGTCTTTGTTGAAAACATTCAGTATTCACCGGTGGGTTGTGCAAGTGCACATATGGGTGTAGTGTTCCCTGCTTGGTGTATATATTAATACCACAATCATGGTATTGTCAGTCGTCGTAGTTGCGTTACTTATAATTGGGAACGGTGCAAAGGTTCGTTTACATAATTGTTTTTGTTTTACTTTTCTAGTGCAAAAATTAGAGCAACATATTTCTTACTTTTGGTGTGCTTATTTAGTTAATAAAACTAAATTGTTTATACATATAGCTAAAAAAAAACACTATAACATTGTGTTTCTTTGTTATATGGGTTGCGATAATTATCTCCCATAAACTTATTATTTAAAATGTCATAACATAATGAATTCGCGGTTGCGTATTTTGTGGAGCAACATGTCTATTCTATAATTTCATATTTAACCTCAAATGTGTGTTTATTTTATAATATCATATTCCATTTTGTGATTTTGTACAGTTGTTATAAACATAAAAAAAATTGACTATCTGTTTGCCTTTGAAAGGCACCAACTTTAGATAAGTAACAACAACTTTGAATATTTAAATGCTATTTAATATATATATTATACGTTTTATATATTTAAATTTGATCCATAATTTGTTGTTGATTACAAAATGTACTATTACATATGTGTATGTATGTGTGCGTGTGTGGTCTTGTGCGCTTGTTTATATATATATATATATATATATATATATATATATATATATAGTTATTTAAACATTAAAATCAATCTACATTCAAAAGATTTGTTATTGTAATTTCACGTAGCAGAAGTTTTAGAAAACATGTTTATATATTCTAAAAACACGTCAAACCTGCTGCCTTTTTGTGAAGTAGAAAAAGTACATTTAAATGAAAATGTAACAATATTTACATGGGAGATACTGCGAAATTAGATTCTACTCTCCATTGTAGGATACTTATAATTATAAATTTAATTTCGTAAGGTGTTATAAAATCTCATTCGAATGTGAAATTCGGTGTCAGTGCATGTGTGTGTGTGTGTGTTAGAGCAACGGCGCAAGCGCATGTGTGCAAGGCAATACACCATACGTCTCATAGACATAAACAGATACATAACATTAACACTACACATTGTCATTTATTTCTTGTTACGTTACATTAACAGCTGTAAAATGCATTTTTATAATATTTAGTAGTATAAAAATATATAAAGAACCACATGATGAATTTTGGGCAAACGCAGCTAAAATGCTCGATGTTGCTGTTGGCTTACATGCTGATCGTCTAAATAGAATAATAAAATTGATAAATTTTATATAGGTAAATTACTGTGAACGTGCACGTGCGTCATAAAATTCTATATTCTAAATTAACAGTAAAAACATAGTAAATTACCTTTGAGTATAATGAAATTATTTTAGTAAAATAATCACTGAGAATCACCACACGAAGCAAAGAACGATTGACGTAGCTTAGACATTCACATTGGTATTAATGATTTATGATTTTTTTTATATAAAATTTTATGCATATACACTATTCACGATTGATTTGCCATCCAGCATGCTGTGTTTTTTTTTCTTAAGTTGCCTTTCTGAAATTTTATTTGATTGATTTCTAGCAATGTCAAAATGAAATTGCCCTATTGCCAGCTCTAGAGTCCCCTACTTTTCTAAAATAATCTAGTAAGTTTAGAAATAATAAAACACATAATATGCAAATGCAAATTGTGAAAGATTTCAACCATTATAAAAGAGATAGGCCAGACTTCACACGATTTACGATTATAAATCGATTAATTGATATATTTGGGGTAAGCATGTATTATTTCTTAAATATGCAATTGCAAATTACTTATAATTTTAGGTGTCTGAGCGTTCTATAAGGGACATTTTATCACAAGGACAGCACGTTCTGAAATCTTCCATTTGTAGTACACGCGCTAAGACGGACGTTTTCTTAAATTACACGTTTAGAAAAGATTTGCAACGACAAATTTGGCAGTATCATCTGAAGAATGAACATTTTACTCTCGACAAACTCTTGGCTGACTCTCGCGAAAATTTGGAATACAAGGGGGCAGGACTACTTTATTCAAAATTATTACATCAATGGGTTACTAACACAAAATGGTGAATGGACGCAAAATTTTATGTGACCAAAAACATGTCGTTGCATCCAAAATTAAATTTTTGAGACAATTTCTCCAATATCAAAATTCTAGTGAGGGGAAGAGGTTCACGATTTTGAATGCGGGATGTAATTTAGGCTTTTTGGAAGGGTGCGACATGTTACTAGACTCAAAGAACAACGACAGGGACTATCATAAAACTATGAATGGGGAAATTTTTCAAAATTGGTTGGTTAATCAGCTGATTCCTGCTTTGGACAAGTTGCAAGGAAAATTTGTCGTGGTTATGGACAACGCACCTTATCATTCAGTGCAGTTTGACAAGCCGCCCACATTTTCTTGCAAAAAAGGTGTATTGCAGGAATGGTTGGTTAACCACCACAATGTCGAAATTTAGGGCAAAATTACTAAGAAAAAACTTTGGGAGTTAACTTATTTCGGAAGACTGGACAAAACATATGGAAATCTATCGTTTGAAAATATTCCTTCTTTCATTATTTCAATTGGGGAATCTGATTCAGAATCACGGAGGGTGCCGATGATTCAGATACTTCTAGTGATAGCATGAAGGTGGAATAGGGTAGGGGATATTCTTTTGGCATCTAAATTGTGAATGAGTGTTTTACAGTTTTTATCTCGCCCGAGAAAAACACTGACCTCAGTGGAATACGAACTTGGGTCTCTTAGCACCAGAGGCAAACAGTCAACCACTGGACTACCATAATATCAATTTGAAACATGAGCGGCATGGACGTTAATTCTTCTTAATTTGCTGCAAGACCTAAATATAGGACAACAAAGAATGGCGTGGAATATGCTCTGTATACATACGATTGAGTTCAGAATTCTCGTGTAAAAAGACCAGCAATATGTATTTGGTATGTGTTACGACAACATTTAAATTATAGTTATTATTTTATTTATAATGAAATCATTATTATATCTAAGTATTATAAACCAATATTGAGCAGAAATAGGCGGACGTTAAATGAACAAACAAGCTCCACTGGCAACATTGCCTGCTTTCAAAAAACATAACCTCCATCAAGAAAAACTAGCATAACCCAACTTAATTAATTGACAAATTTCAATGATACCACACTTTCCCCCAGATTTCCATAGCCTGTTGGATGGCAAATCAATCGTGAATAGATTATATGTACAACATTAACAGTAGGTTGATTCGTATTAGTGACAAATTTGTAGGTGTTTTCGTTGACCGTTTTTTTTAGATCCCCATCCTACCAAGTTTATACCGGCTCAGCACATTTCATACTATTCACAGGTCTAACATGCCCCACCTTTGATAAACCCCCTGCCCAACTATAACTAAGATACCATAAACACCCTGGGAAAGTACAGTGCTCAGGATTTGAACCTGAGCGACTTTGGTGGAATAATCCAAACGCCGCAGCTACTGCTCTACCGCGGTCCCGAGACGGTTTTTGACAACTAAAAGATTTCTTTCTATATAAAATATTCGCAACATTTGATAATTGACAAGCCTAATTGGAATTCTTACATCATAGGCGCCCTGGCGGGATGTGTTAATTGGCACTGACAGTGACTTAACATTTCACAATAAAATAACGGCGAATTTGAAATTGTTGCCTGTTACGTTACGAACAGTATTATACGCCGCTTTATACTACCATCCTTGAAATTACATAAATACAATACTATTAAAGTTTGTACGTTTAGAGAAGAGCAACATTCCTACCAAGCTGCAAACATATCAAGACGTAGTAAAATTTGCCGGTACTATCATAATACGACGTTTAACAGATGTCAATGTATATTCACAGATGCATATGCATATATGCTGGTTTTATTTTCTCTGGTTATACCTGTCTAGCCAGGGTCAGTATACATTTTGTCTTAAGTTAAAATTATACGTGAATATCCAATCTATAAACACCGTCAATTTGCCATGTGGGTGTGACGTCAGACGCTCAGTTTGGTGTATAGTCCATCTCACCTAACAACTCCGATGGAATTTCTGCGTGCAGCGTCAACATCCTAGTGCTGTTAATTTTGCATCTCTGTCAGCGGCTCACTAAGCGCTATATCTCAGACAGAGATCGGATGTCTAGCGCACAAACAAAAGCACGTGATTTTCAGTCTGGCGCGCAGTACGTAAAGGTTATGTTCAGTGCATTGTTATAAACTGTTAAAGAAATTTGTTAAAATTCCATTGTGTTTGGTAGTGGATTGCGGTGGTACATTACGACGCTAACAAATCACGTGATTTTAGCCACACACTCTTAGGTAGTACGCTAAGCTGAAGAAAAGACACGTAACGCAAATTTCTAATGAATATGTGACATAATCTATATGTAAGATTGCCATGTCTGTATTAAAAGTTACTAGCGTACATGACAAAGAAAGAAAAGTTGTTCTCTTTCTAAATTGCATTTATAAAAGGAAAAAAAGGGATGAAAGTAGTTTCCATTCGTCATCTTAACAAAGTTTCTAGCCATCCAAGGCATCGGTTTAAATATGGTTATGGAAAGGGGGTTCATTTGTATTGGTTTCTTAAATACAGATAATTATTAATAATGCATTTTTTAATATGGTTCTTTGCTACGATAAAGCAAAGTTTTCAGACAACAATATACTTAACCTTAACCGAAACAATTGTATTTTATATTATGTTACATACTTATATTAAGTAGTAAATTACTCTGATATATCACAACCAATATTGTATTTATAATTTTCAAAACGTAATGTTTTAAGATTTTAGAGTCTGGTTGTCGAAAATACGGTGTTGTAGTAATGCGTAGTCAGTACGTGATTTGTACATCGAGAGAAATTTGGAAAAGGTATTGGCAGGGCCGGCCTTCTCTACAAAGGGGTCCTGGTGCAAGTAATTTTTAGGGCACCAAAACTGTGGATACTCGTTCTCTGTTCGACTTCGTCTAATAGGTTTTGAAAATTCGTGAACACAGGCATAGAGACGTCGATGTTAAATAAACAATGTATCATAATTTTAAAATCACAACCAGTGCATAATAAAAAAATACACATATATAATATCGTGAATACGTATAATACATTGCAATTTATTATATACATATAATAAAAATTTCATTCAATAATTAAGGCTTATTTAACATTTTTAAATATGCGTTTATTCGTTCTATAGACATTGTTGAACAAACGTAATTAACTTTAATTTGCTTAAAGAAGGTTCAGCATTTGCTAAATTCTTAGTACATGGGGAAAAAGTCTATTATATTATTTGTTGTTTATGTGATGTACACAATTTACATCTTTTTCGTTAAAAAATTCTTTTAATATAATGATTTCTTCAATTAAATCTTCGTCTATATACAGGTTTTGTAAAATGTTATGAATGTTTCTCAATTTCATTGTTTTTAAATTTTTTATATATCTCTTTTGCATTTTAAAATTTAAATACTTTTTAAGGTACCTTCTGTAAATTTTTCTTCTATTTGCACAATATCTGTATCAATTATGATATTGACAAAATGCACCTAAATTATTCCTCGGTATCTTTTGATGCTTCATCTTTTGCTTACTCAGAAAATAATCTATAGTTTTTCCTAACTCGTACCTCTAGAAATTTGTCAGAATTACTCTTACAGTGTGCTCATATCATTAGCTTCCTTTAAAAAATTAATTAAATTGTGATCTTAAATTTAGTTATTCGATTTTTATTTATAAAAGAAAAGCTTCTCTTATTCTTTTTTCTTTATTCTGTTGGTTCCTTTAGTGGAAGTCAGCTATCATTAAGGCTAAATCAAGTATAATTAGACAATATACCGGTTAACTTAATTTAAAGACCGACGTATACAATGTACAGACGTCGGGTGGCGTTGCGAACGCGCAAGTTAAAAGTGATAGTTTTTTAAAATGACAGTCATTTTAACATATTAACTTCATAAAAAATTTCCATTCTTTGTTTTTTCACTCGTTTTTGTTTTCCTGTCAACCTTTTTTTGGGACCCCTTGTATAGTCTCCTTGCACCCCCCCCCCCATATGTCATCAACATGTAAAAATACATAAGAAACATATATTATTTCCTAGGACACACAATCTAAGCCTACCAGTGAAATCTAACTTAATTAATTCCCTACGCAACTGGAAATTAGTGGATGGTGCCCCCGAAGGCATAGCTCCATGTAGATGAAAGGGTGTCAAAGTAGAAGAGACATCCTTCTACCCTTCTAAGAGGATATGCGTTTAATTGATCTTTTACACAGGAATTAATTAAATAATTACAAACATTTTGATTACATGTTTATTTAAAGGTATTCAAAAAGTTTCCATTAATAATGATTCCAGTTATCTTAACATCTGCAAACAAAAAATTAATATTAGTAATAAAATTTAAAAACTCTTAATTTAGGTAATTACATTACATAATTACATTATAAATAATCGGCGACCGATTAAGCGGTATAAGTCGATAAGTCAAGGCCGATTAATCCGTAATCGGGCATTTTGCTTATCGGTGCATATAAAACCACATTACATTCACATACGTGATAATCTTTAATACACTGGTACCTGTTTTAAAATTCGTATATATCAATACACTATTCTATGTCATACCTGCTTCACGTTCGTCTAGTTTGGTCTTTACTCCGTACACGTCAATACAACCTAATAATTCCTTACATTCGGTAACCAGACTATAATAGTTACCTATGAGGTGTATCCTGTAGCCCACTTCTTAATATTAGTCTGTGTCAATTTGTACTGGACACCCTATATCTACGTTCAGATTACATGTCAGACCATTTAAAGTTCTGACTCATACGACGTGTAAATTATGAAGTCGTTCAGAAGTAGAAATATGTATTTTAAGGAGTTGTCTTAGGTGTGTATAGCGGAGGTGTTGCAAAGGCCAATAATCTTAATTTAAATTTATTTTGCTGATTAGTCGATGAAAAGGTCGTGCAGCGGTCAGGTAGTTTCTGAAAATTTAGAAATTTGTAGTAATAGTTCATCGTTACTAACGCTCTAATACAATAATAATTACAACCAGCTTTAAGAAGTTGGAGGATTTGGAATTTATGTCAGCATAAAATGTCCATATGTTTATACTAAATAAACGGGGGAGGAGAGTCAATTAATATGCAGTATGAAGTTGGGAAACAAATGTTAACAAATCACTTTGCACAATCTAGCCCTCTCCCTCTCTTTACATTAAATTTTAATCTATCGTCCAACGCATGCTTGGATGTCATTAGAATATTTTTTGATTGTATTTAGCAGATATGCACCTCCTGAAAAATTAACTTTACTAGTAACGGAAAACTATCATGGAGGATATAATTTTCCTGGTACAACGGACATGCATTTTTCAGTGCACGTTCACACTACACTCTTTTTGAGCATGGTACTATAAGATGAAAAAGCAGTCCAACTAAATGGAAACCACATTACCAAATCTCAAGAATAAGGCTAATGTTCTGTTACCACAAAACTTAATGTTCTTATAATTTTTGTAATTATTACAGCATTGCTTGACAGTATTATATTGCAGTAAAACACTTTATTATAAACGTATTTGTTTCTGTCCAACGTGTCGGTTTCAAACCTAATTCAGTATCATTGGCCTTAACAGTAATTCCCCTTGTTATAGTCTTCCAAGATTTTCCCGTCGTTGTGTCAAAAATCTTTTAACTCTTTCCTGCCGATCGTGTGCTGCGAAGTTTTGAAAGTTTTCTAGAGAATTTTAGTTTCTAGGTGGTAATAATGTAGCGGGTATTCATTCCCAAAATCAGGTCGTTGAAAAAAAGTGGTTAATGTTTTACTCAACATGGGTTGGCAAGCCAAACGTTTACAATATAATAACAGCGAAGTTTTGTTAATATTTAACGCCAAAAAGCATAGAATCTCCCGACTTCATATTCTGATTAGGATTACATAAAAAGTTTAGTGAACGAGTTATGTAGGCTAAAGATGCTTATTCTACAGTTCTCACGACATTATGGTAAAGCACCTATCTTATAGCTCCCATGATATTGTATTACATTGTAGATAACACAACATTATATAACGTGTGTATTAGAGCCATTTCAGTAGTTGTTAATTATTGTCATTCATGCTTATTGCTGCTTGTAGTAACTTAATGTACTCCAACATTTAAATGTAATTGTTGTAAAATAAAACATTTTTTTGTAAACTAAGTCCACGGCTTATTTTACTGGCGCAGTCTTACGGATACTTAAAAAAAAAGGGCATTACAACATTTTTTGCTCCTTTTTTTGTGTATTAACACTTAATTAAGTAGTACCAGCAACCGTTCCTGAAGCCTTCAAACGTCCGGTAACCATCACAAGCTGAAGCCTGAGGACTCGCATCGCCACAGGTGAAGCAACGCTGGTTCCAGACAACCCAGTCTATTGGAGACAATTTGGTCTATCGCAGACCATCTGATCATCGAGATCACCCCAGAGATCAATCAACCGAAGGTTCGATTCTCTACACTTCTGATCCGACCATTTAAGGATGAAGTAAGTGTTTTTTTAATTATTAAAGTGAAAAGTGCTTTTAAACCAATTTATAATAAAATTTAAAATATACTAACGTAATTTTAAGTAATTTTTAAGTTCAAGTAGATACTGGTAAGCAAGACCTAAAGCGAAACCATTAGGTTTTATAAAAAGCTTTAGTACTCAGTATCTATGTGTAGGAACCCTGTTAGGATTGTTTACTAATAATAATATTAATTAATACCTTGCTAAACGAAAATAAAAATATTTGTGAAAGTACTCAAAGAAAACTAACTATTGATGAGTAATCGAGAAAACATTCTCAGACCACCAATACTTTTATTAAACGACGGAATTATACCCGAAAATCAACCCCTGGAATTTAATATCCTACCAGAAATGGCAAATATATTCCCACCTGGATTTCATATGTCCATGATTACCGAAATACCAACGTACGATGGTAATCCCAGCACTCTATCAGAATTTATTAGATCAGCAGAAGTAATTTTAGACCAATTTTTGGTTCCAACACAACCCGATGCCTATGTTAATAAATTATTACTTTCGTCCATGCGTAATAAATTACGAGGCAATGCACTCGAAGTAATAACGGGTTATAACTTTAATACCTGGGCAGAATTAAAAGCAACCCTTGTTACCAATTTTGGCGACCAACGGTCAGAACTAAATTTAACTATTGATTTAGCTAAAACTAAACAAAATTCAAGAGAAGGTCCTATCGAATTTTATAATAGAATTCGAACCCTTTTGGCAACGTTCAATTCTAAAATATCACTTGGAACTGAACACAACGATATTAAAGCTTACAAATTATTAAATGCAAAAAGTCTAGCACTAAGGGCATACCTCAGTGGCTTAAATGAACCTTTTGGAACCTTATTAAGAAGTAGAAACCCCAACAGCTTGGAACAAGCAATTGGCATTGTTCGCGATGAAATAGATATAAGATATTCACAAAATTCACACCGAATTAGTACTAATGTTCCCAATCACAAGCAAAATTCAAGCTATAATAATCCAACGTTTTCAAATTCACAAAACTTGCATACACCTCGTTTCAATAATATTGCCCCCAGTCCTGGTACACCCTTTCAAAATCAGTTTGCACCCAGACAGAACTTTTACCCCAACAATAATTTTGTTAAAAATCAAAACCCAACTTTGAGGTTAAACCCCAATACTCCACCTTCTAGATTCCCCAACCAAAGACCTTTCGATAATAGGAACCAAAATGTATTTGCACCACAGCGTGGTTACAAAAATTATATCCCTGGTGAACCAATGCAAATAGGTTCAGCAAACAAAAGACCCCCTACAATGCAATCTATCAACCCTAATAATCAGAAAAGATTGAATTATCAAAATACTCAAAGTAATCAGTTCAATCAACAATCAAATCGAAATCCAACTTTCCATCAAGCAGGATTATTCTATCATAACTCCGAAACTGACGAAATAGACCCAGATAACTTCCCTACCAATCAAGAACCCGATTTTTCTCACGAAAACTGTGACTACGAATCATACGACGAAAATAACAATATAGAACAAGAAATCAATGA
>JABXWE010102708.1:0-14632 GCA_014611495.1 Limonius californicus | reverse complement strand
TAATTGTTGTAAAATAAAACATTTTTTTTGTAAACTAAGTCCACGGCTTATTTTACTGGCGCAGTCTTACGGATACTTAGAGCATTACAACATTTTTTGCTCCTTTTTTTTGTGTATTAACACTTAATTAAGTAGTACCAACAACCGTTCCTGAAGCCCTTCAAACGTCCGGTAACCATCACAAGCTGAAGCCTGAGGACTCGCATCGCCACAGGTGAAGCAACGCTGGTTCCAGACAGCCCAGTCTATTGGAGACAATTTGGTCTATCGCAGACCATCTGATCATCGAGATCACCCCAGAGATCAATCAACCGAAGGTTCGATTCTCTACACTTTTGATCCGACCATTTCAGGATGAAGTAAGATTTTCTTTTAATTATTAAAGTGAAAAGTGTTTTTAAACCAATTTATAATAAAATGTAAAATATACTAACGTAATTTTAAGTAATTTTTAAGTTCAAGTAGATACTGGTAAGCAAGACCTAAAGCGAAACCATTAGGTTTTATAAAAAGCTTTACTACTCAGTATCTATGTGTAGGAACCCTGTTAGGATTGTTTACTAATAATAATATTAATTAATACCTTGCTAAACGAAAATAAAAATATTTGTGAAAGAACTCAAAGAAAACTAACTATTGATGAGTAATCGGGAAAACATACTCAGACCACCAATACTTTTATTAAACGACAGAATTGTACCCGAAAATCAACCCCTGGAATTTAATATTCAACCAGAAATGGCAAATATTTTCCCACCTGGATTTCATATGTCCATGATTACCGAAATACCAACGTACGATGGTAATCTCAGCACTCTATCAGAATTTATTAGATCAGCAGAAGTAATTTTAGACCAATTTTTGGTCCCAACACAACCCGATGCCTATGTTAATAAATTATTACTTTCGTCTATGCGTAATAAATTAAGAGGCAATGCACTCGAAGTAATAACGGGTTATAACTTTAATACCTGGGCAGAATTAAAAGCAACCCTTGTTACCAATTTTGGCGACCAACGGTCAGAACTAAATTTAACTATTGATTTAGCTAATACTAAACAAAATTCAAGAGAAGGTCCTATCGAATTTTATAATAGAATTCGAACCCTTTTGGCAACGTTCAATTCTAAAATATCACTTGGAACTGAACACAACGATATTAAAGCTTACAAATTATTAAACGCAAAAAGTCTAGCACTAAGGGCATACCTCAGTGGCTTAAATGAACCTTTTGGAACCTTATTAAGAAGTAGAAACCCCAACAGCTTGGAACAAGCAATTGGCATTGTTCGCGATGAAATAGATATAAGATATTCACAAAATTCACACCGAATTAGTACTAATGTTCCCAATCACAAGCAAAATTCAAGCTATAATAATCCAACGTTTTCAAACTCACAAAACTTGCATACACCTCGTTTCAATAATATTGCCCCCAGTCCTGGTACACCCTTTCAAAATCAGTTTGTACCCAGACAGAACTTTTACCCCAACAATAATTTTGTTAAAAATCAAAACCCAACTCTGAGATTAAACCCCAATACTCCACCTTCTCGATTCCCCAACCAAAGACCTTTCCATAATAGGAACCAAAATGTATTTGCACCACAGCGTGGCTACAAAAATTATATCCCTGGTGAACCAATGCAAATAGGTTCAGCAAACAAAAGACAATGCAATCTATCAACCCTAATAATCAGAAAAGACTGAATTATCAAAATACCCAAAGTAATCAGCTCAATCAACAATCAAATCGAAATCCAACTTTCCATCAAGCAGGATTATTCTATCATAACTCCGAAACTGATGAAATAGACCCAGATAACTTCCCTACCAATCAAGAACCCGATTTTTCTCACGAAAACTGTGACTACGAATCATTCGACGAAATTAACAATATAGAACAAGAAATCAATGATGAAAGTGACCCCGTAAATTTTCACAACTAGCCTCGGAAAATTTAATCGAAACATTCAATTTAAACACACTAAAATCAAATTTACCGTATATCATTATCCCTTCAACCGGAGACAAATTATTACTCGATACAGGCAGTACAAGAACAATCATTGCACCCAAATTTGTAAACAAAAATTTTCCCAATTCAATTGAAACGCAAAATTTCCAAATTATTACATCACACGGTGTAACTCATCATAATCAAGTAGCTAATATACCTATTAAATCCTTATTTAAAGAACAAGGCAACCACAAATGCTACGTATTCAACTTTCATGATGAATATGTAGGCCTTATTGGTTCAGATTTATTATACGATTTACCGGCACAAATAGATTTTCGATGGATGCATGTGCAAACAAACACAACTATAGTCCCATTTTATTATAACACCTCAAAAACGCGTCAAGAACAACAAAAGCGAAACGAATGCAATTTTTCCAAAATTCACCAAAAATTAGAACCCATGAAATACATTTCGATCCCACCTAGAATGGAAATGAAAATAAATCTACCAACTAGTAGTACCAATGGTACAAAAATTTGCAATAAAATTAAGTTTGATAAAGACTGTTTCACACCCCGTGCTCTTGTTAAAGTCCACAATAATTATTTTTACACAACAGTTGTCAACACTTCAAATGAAACTCGAAATTATAGAATATATAATCCTCTATTACTTGAAGAATACGAAACCGACAATGTCGAAATTAATAACATAAATTTAAATCCTCAATCCAAAAACAAAATTTTGACAGACAATTTAAAAAACATAAACGTCGATCATTTAAACCCAGAAGAATCTTCTCAACTACAAAAACTCTGCTATGATTTTAGAGACATTTTCCATTCACCAGAACTACCCTTAACGTTTACAAATTTAACCAAACACTGCATACGTACGAAAAATGACATTCCCATTTATACTAAAAACTATAGGTACCCTCACATTCAGAGACAGGAGGTAAAAAACCAAATTACAAAGATGTTATCAGATAACATCATCGAACCCTCAGAATCTCCGTATAATGCTCCGATATGGATTGTCCCTAAAAAAATGGACAATTCAGGAAAACAAAAATTACGAATCGTAATTGATTATCGCAAGCTTAACGAAAATACGATAGAAGACAAGTACCCCTTACCCCTAATAGAACAGGTGCTCGATAACTTAGGACGGGCAGAATATTTTTCAACACTCGATTTAGCCTCCGGGTTTCACCAGATCGAAATAGACAAAAACGACAGAGAAAAAACTGCGTTTTCCACTGAAGAAGGCCATTTTCAGTTTAAGAGAATGCCTTTTGGGCTTAAGAACGCCCCCTCATCTTTTCAGAGACTAATTAATCAAGCTTTAATTAACTTAACACCCAATCAATGCATGGTATATCTGGATGATATCATTATTTATTCCAAATCTTTACAAGAACACCTCGAAAAACTACATAATGTATTCGAAAGATGCAGGAAACATAACCTCAAAATTCAATTAGACAAATCAGAATTTCTAAAAAAATCAATTGCTTATCTAGGACACATTTTAACTAACGATGGAATAAAACCTAACCCTAACAAAATCGAAATAATTAATAAATTCCCCCTACCTAAAACCCGTACGGAAATTAAATCATTCCTCGGAATGTTCGGATATTACAGAAAGTTCATTAAGGACTATGCTAAAATTACGAAGTTTCTAACTCAGTGCTTAAAGAAAGACAGCAAAATTATACATGACCAAAATTTTATTCAAAGTTTCGACTACCTAAAAACCATATTAGTTAACGACCCCGTTTTAATATACCCAGATTTTAACAAAACCTTTGAACTAACAACCGACGCCAGCAAGTACGCCATAGGCGCCGTACTTTCCCAAAATGGCAGACCCATTAGTTACGCATCCCGTACTCTAAATCAATCGGAGATTAACTATCCGACAATTGAACGTGAATTGCTTGCAATCGTGTGGGCCTGTAAGCATTTCAGACCATACCTCTATGGTGTCAAATTCATAATATACACAGACCATCGACCCCTCATATGGTTAAAGAACATTAAAGAACCAAACTCGAAATTAACGAGATGGGCAATTAAGCTCGAAGAATACAATTTTTCTATCAAATATCTACCAGGTAAATTAAACAAGGTAGCTGACGCCCTTTCGCGTATACAAATTCACCCCACGTCAGTAGATCGATTGAATACACCCGAACCTGACTTTGATCAAGTTAGTATCATACCACACAGAGCAGATACACCTGATATGGACGATTTCACTATCCCAACATTTGTCCCACCTTCTGTTAAAGAAAATCCAAAAATCCTCCAAAACATCCAATTGCAACCACCGTTTTCGGCTAGTGAAAATCCTAGTGACGAAATAACGATTCAAGATGAAAGCCCACCTGACAATGACGTCATAGAAAACGACGACGAATCACTTGTTAATACTGTTCATACCCAACAATCTTCTACACCCGTAATGGACATATCGGAAAAACCATTACAGCACCACAAAAATCAAATACAATTTTTAAACGCCACAATACAAAAGAAAATCAGAATATCCAAATTTGACGGATTTACCCATTACACTGTATTTGTAACACCCCAAAATAGAATCGCAACTTTTACTACCTTACTTCTTCAATTTTGCGAACCAAAATCTCATTATTATTGTATTTTTCAAAATGACAGCCTATTCGAATCATTTTCGAAATTCATTCTAGATATCACAAACGAAAATTCACCCAAATTCCATAAATGTTTGACGCAAGTAACTTACCCTGAAGATAGACAACAACGAATTCAAAGTTACCATTTAGGCAAAAACAATCATAGAGGAATTGTAGAAACTTCGCAACACCTTAAAAGAAATTACTATTGGAAAAATATTGATAAAGATATAACAAACTTCATTAACAACTGCGACACGTGCAAATTACAAAAATACAACAGAAAACCTAACAAACTACCGTTTCAGCTGACCCAAACCTATAACAGACCATTCGAATGTATTCATTTAGATATTTTTCACATTAACAACACAAAATATTTGACGATTATAGACGCCTTTAGTAGATTCGCCCAGGCGTATTACTTAAAATCAAATAATACTACTGACATTACAAACGCCCTATTCACCTTTATATCCAGCTATGCAGTGCCAAAAACTATCGTTGCAGATAACGAATTCGACACTAACACTTTTAAAAGTTTCTTAAAATTGCATAAAATTAATTTTCATTTGACTACCCCCTTGCACCATCAGTCAAACTCCCTTATGGAGCGTGTACATTCAACCCTCATAGAACACTACCGGATACTTGACGAAACCCCTGAAAAAGAACGAATGAACTACTGCATATTGGCTTACAACAATACCATACATTCTAACTTAAAATTTACTCCTTACGAAATACTTTTTGGACATACAGACGGACTAAACCCCTACGATTTGTGTAATGACAGATTTTATGAAACTTATACTAACGATCATAAAGCTAGAATGACCCAATTCTACGAGGAATTGCAAGACTTACAAATTAAAACCAAAGAAAGAAGAAATGATAAGATCAATTTAATTAAAAAATCAACTCAATTCGAAATCGATCAAAAGGTATTTATTACCAATGACCGGCGAAATAAAAAATCACCCAAATTTAATGGACCATTTAAAATCATAAAAATTTTGGAATATGACGAATACTTAGTAGAACACATCGACACGAAGAAGACTCTTAAAAGACACGCTAACGAAATTATGGCTGTTTCAGATTCGAATACACCCTCCTTATCACCTGGAACCTCCTTCACCTAATCAAAAATGAAGTGACAATTACAGACATATCATAAATCCCCTTGATATCCAAAAACGAGCAATATCAACTAATCCAGTTGATCCCATTCCCTATATTTATCAGAAAAAATCAATACAGAATGATTATACCAACTCACAACACTTTACTGTTTAATACCACCGAAAGTGTACCCGTACATATCAATTTTTGCAAATTAATTACTCCAAACAATTATTTTTGTCATCAAAGTAATCATTTTAAAATCCCCAATATTAAGTTATACGAAACACAATTATTATATTTTAGTCGCTTCTCAACTTTTACATTTAAATCCAGATTGCAATGCGATTGTGAACCATAATACAGTATTATTCCATATTCAAACCACCTCGATGAAATTAACTAATTTAGAAATACCCAATATCAATAAGTTAAACATCGATTCTATTCCTCACAGAAATATTTCAAAAATAGATTTGGTACCCATAAACACTCAAAAACTTACTACTGACCAAATTCAAATAAAGCAACAACAAAATAAACTCAATTCTATTAGTAATATAGAATACCACCCCATTTCTATCGCCCCAATCGCAATTACCATTTTATTTCTTTTATTAATTTTAAGCTTTATATTATACATTGTTTGTAAACATAAATCCCTCAAAGAAAGATTTATCAAATACATTTATTCAAAACCGATAGATGCACCAATTGAATTAGTGACATCTAACATTTAAATATTTTCTCTTCACAAAATATTGAAATATCTTTCACAGGAGGAGTTATGTAGGCTAAAGATGCTTATTTTACAGTTCTCACGACATTATGGTAAAGTACTTATCTTATAGCTCCCATGATATTGTATTACATTGTAGATAACACAACATTATATAACGTGTGTATTAGAGCCATTTCACCAGTTGTTAATTATTGTCATTCATGCTTATTGCTGCTATGTTATATTTAATGTACTCCAACATTTTAATGTAATTGTTGTAAAATAAAACATTTTTTTTGTAAACTAAGTCCACGGCTTATTTTACTTGCGGATCTTCTTGATGATGAAAATTCCACTTAAACTTACTTTTGTGTTATTGCAATTTGCATTAATTAATTTTGTCGACATCAAAGTACTCTAGATCAGCGTTTCTAAACCTATGTGTCGCGTTAAATTTTCAAGGGTCGCGAAAAGTTGGTGCGTTCTCATTTAAGATGGCTTTCAAGTGGAAAAGTTCTAAAACGATGATTCCAAGTACGAAGTCAATATTACCTGAATATAGTAAAAGTCGTTCGTGTTTTGCTAAAGTTGCTTATCTAGCTGATATATTTGGGTTAATAGACTATTAAAATTTGTCAGTGCAACGAAAAGAGACCAATCTTCCTATTTGTTGTAATGGAAATAGAAGCTTTTCTTAAAAAACTTGAACTCTGGGTAAACAAACCTAAAGAGAATTGTTTTCATACGTTTTCATTATTCTTACAAATGACGGAGGACAACATGATAACTCAGAAGAAAATTCTGGATATACGTTAACTTACACAAAATAATTTACTGAAATGAAGCAAATTTCATATTTCCCACCTACGGGAGATATTCCTTTGGGCAACATGTGTGTAATAAATTCTTTTCGTCAATGTCAATGAAATAATTGAACACTATCAGAACAAGACAATTCATTTGAATTATCAACCGACAAGAATGTGTAAAGAATATATAAATATAACCACAATAATTTACCTACATTTCGGTTATAAATTGAAGAAGATCTGACAACACCAACAACGTCATTTAATATTATTTTGTTCATAATTTATGCAAGAATTTTTAATAAATACAAATCAAACTAGTGGTACATTTTTCTATACTCAAATTTAAATAATAAAAAATAAAATTGGAGTATTTGCTATAAATCGAAATTCGTCTGAAGTGGAAATGTACTGAATGTTACTTTTAACATGCAGAAGATACAGACGATCGCTGTTAACCCTATCATATATAACTAAATCGGCCTCCCGACCAGATATTCCTGTATATAACAACATATTCCACACTACACATAACAAGTTGTTACTGAAAAACCAAAGTCCGTTGCAACACAAAATCTTAGACATAATGCAAACCCTACAAATCTCGTTACCAAATATTCCAAAACATACCCACTATCCGACTCCACCGTGGAAACAAAAAGCCCCTGAATATATCCTGCACCTTTCTCTATTTAATAAAAGTGACACACCACCGGATTTGTTTCGAACTAGTTTTAAAGAAATCCAACACAAACTTCAGCAACGCAATTCTATCTATACGGATGGCTCAAAAACTGAGAGTGCTACAGGAGCTGCCTTTATAACAGAGAAACAGAGCATGAAATTCCATCTACCCAGTGCAATAAGTAACTTCTCTGCTGAAGAGTACATCATTTTAAAGGCAATCCAATATGCACAAACAACGAACCCGGGTCAAAAACAGTTTGCCATTTGTACTGATTCTCTCAGTATCATTCAATCCATCCAGGACATCTATACCGGCATTCATTCGCCTTAAAAGAGTTTTGTTGGGTCGTGACCTTAATCTAGAACTGCATATGCGGTTAGTATGATGCTATGTGTTCACTGTTCTACTTTATGGCGTAGAAGCATGGATACTAACTGAAACAACCCTTAAAAAACTAGTAGCATTTGAACTATAGGTCTATAGACGTATGTTGCATATAAGTTGGATCAATCGCATCGAAACGAGGAAGTAATGGCGAGGATGAAGGAAGCCAAAGCAATTATTCGGACGATTAAAATAAAAAAATTAGCATACTTCGGACACATAATGAGACATCCGGAAACATATAACACCTTGCATCTAATTATACAAGGGAAAATTGGTAGCCAACGGGGCCTTCGAAGAAGAAGAACCTCATGGCTGAAAAATCTGAAGGAATGGTTCGGACAAACGACAGAATCACTTTTCAGAGTAGCAGCTAATAAAGTAATGATAGCTAACATGATTACCAACGTTCACTAGGCGGACACGGTACTCAAAGAAGAAGTTGCGGAATGATGCTAATGAAAATAGTTGGTGAATTTAAGTAATACGACCTTGTAATGATGAGTTTCGTGAGAAGTTGGCTTTCCTTGAACATGGCTTTTATTGTGCTATATTATTATGCTGTAAATTTATTTAAAAGTACAGGCCATAATCAAGCAAATTTAAAGTACTAAAGCAATTTATAATGTAGAAACGGTTGAACATGTAAAGAAGCGTTTGGAAAACGAACCAACTGCATTTTAAGGATGCTTTCGCTGAAAAACGTGGAATTATCGAGTCCATACCATTTCGCCTACCGACCACTTCGCCCACCCGTCTTTTAGTACCATATTACCCAACCGGATGTCCAGTTCGCCCAATTTTTGATATGTACCACATCGCCCAACACGACCACTTCGCCCAACTTTTCACGAGGGACACAACGCCCAACAGGACCACTTCGCCCAACTCTTCGCTGGGGACACAACGCCCACCTCGACCATTTCGCCCAACTTTCGTATAGACCCACAACGCCCAAAATAGGACCATATCGCCGAAAATACGTTCGTTAGAACTCGGATAATGTACACATGCGTGGCCGGACAATTCGTCCGCCGGCCACTTCGCCCACCTGTCTTTTTGTACCATATTGCCCAACTTTTCACGAGGGACACAACGCCCAACAGGACTTTCAAGCACAATAGGACACAAGCAGCAACCAATGGAACTTTTGCCTTTAGGAAGGATATACCTGCTAATACCAAGGTACTTCTTACAAGATGCAAACATAGAGATTGTTAGTTATAACTGCGTAATTAAATGTTGCAAGTATACATTAAGATGGCTAGATATAGGTATATTTTACATTAGATTAAAATTGTACGGACGAAATACGTTTTCCATTTAACTATATAATTCTTTAAGATGCTTGGAAATTGTAATAAAATTACACTGGTGACCAGTAAAACTAGAAGTTTAAAAAAAAATTGATGATATCGACGCTAACACGAACCCAATATGGAAAAATTTCACCGAAAAATGACTTATCAAGTAATTCATACTAGTTTTAATATAACTCTAGTTTTCAATTAAAAAAAAATCTAGCCTGCTATTTACGTCATGCGCAAGGATATTTTTCAAAAATACTTACTTCTTTCTGACGACATCTACTTCCTTTTTAATTTACACAGAGATTATAACCGGAATTTAGAAATAGGGGAAAACTAACATCCTGCTACTGATAGTGAATGTATATAATTACCAGCGCCAATTAATCAATTATTTCAGATACAAGTTCAAGCTTACAAGTTTATGAGTAATGAATATCGTGAATTTCCGATTCGATTCTCTTATAACCTTTGTGAATGTATTATGCATGATGATTTTGGATTTGGTGCATTCCTTACATGCGGAAATTTAACATTTTCCAACTGCGTTATAAAAAAGGTATGCGTACCACACAATACTTACACCTTACTGGTTAATGTTGTTAGGAAAACTAATTCGTGGGGATATACATAAATATTTAATTAAAATCGTACAAAATTATAAAAGTTTGCGGCCATTGAACAATCTTGTACGTAAATAACAAATTTTTCTCTGTTACAGGGATTCTATGAAGTATGCAATTTTTTTCCAAATGGTAAACACTTTCCACCGCATATTCCTGAAGGAAGCTACAAGGTGGACATAAAATTTTTTGTTGGAAAAACGGAAGGTTTGTTTTTCACGGGTTACGGATCCATAAAATACAAGATTATTTTCTAAATTCAAGAAAAATGTATGTCAATCGGCCTTTAAATTACCTGTTCTGACAACATTATGTAAGAAAAGGTACCATTAAATTTATGTTATACAGAGTGTCTGTTTAAAAGTATCAATTAATAAATGTTTCTATGGGTGATAAGTCTTTTTTTATTAATCGTGATTATGAGAATTTTTCACTGTCTTCACTCGAATAGTAGTGGTGTCGACGATAATTTGTATTTGTTCTTTAATAAGAGAGAGTTGCAACTGTGGAATACGCTCTACAATTGGTTCAAACATTATTAAAATACATTAAATGACTTATATGGAGATATAAGATCACTTTAAAAATTCATTTTTTTTGACATTTATTGCAAATTTACAATCTACTACACTATAGTATTGAGTAAATTTGTTAAAAGTCTTTGACTTGAAAGGGTAACGCCCATTGACATTACTCCTTATGTATAACTTTCCCTCAGTGTAGTTGAGGTATAGGTCTTCCGGCCAGGATTTCGTGAGTTTTGTGTTGTGCGGTCCATCCCTGTATAGGTTTTCTATGAGGTCGTTTGGGTGCCCTGCAACTCGGTGCTGATATTTGGTGGAGACAGTTTCAATTTCTTCCGTGATGTATGGGATTTGTAGGTCTTGGTGCAGCATTCGATTGCTAACGTACTATGGTGCGTTGACAATTGCACGAAGTGTTTTGTTTTGAAATGTTTGTATTATTATTAACCCTTGGGTTTGGCACACCCCCAAAGTTGAAGGCCATAGGACCAAATCGGCTCCAGCATGGTCTTATACAGCCTGTTTCAGAGTAAGCGCCTTATTTTTTTTAGCCACACTGTGGGTATTACTTTCAAAATATTTGGCAGTAATATCTTTCAGGACATTCTCTACACGATGGTGACATCAGATTTTTAATTGGACGAATTATTTCAAAAAGTCGACTTTCAACTTTTTTTTTTAAATGGAATGCCATCATTGTTTTTTATTATTGAGATCCTAAAAACATTCTTTTTACGATAGTATTTCGTTTTTCTTAAAAATTCATTTCTTTCCCTATCAAAAAGCAAACTAACATTTTAATCTAGTAGCGCATGCATGTTTTACACTCGATGTTATTTTTGTCCAATATCAAGTAGCGGTAGACACAAAAGAAACAATTAAACTTTAATCTAGTAGTCGAACGTCAATCAATGCAATTTAGTTGTCAGTGATTGTTAATAATAATTGTATTATTGAAGATTATAATTGTAAATTTAAAATTAATTGATACGTTTTTAAAATGCCGTTAAGTTATACGAGAGACGAGTTAATTGATATGCTCCTAATATTTGGAAAAGCAGATGAAGATCCTTATGAAGCAGCCAGATTGTACAGAAATAAATATCCAAGCAGAAGGCACCCTGAACATCGAACATTTAATAAATTATTGGAGAGAACGCGTGAAACGGGAACTGTGGATTATAAGAAACCGGTACATGCAAACCCACCTGCTTGCAATGACGACAACGAAAACCAGGTAATGTTACACATTATTGAGAATCCCCATGTCAGTACTAGGGAGATTGCAAATTTGGTTGGAATATCGCATACTTCGGTCTGGAGGATAATAAAAAAAAATAATTTTCACCCATTCAAAATGATTCTTCGCCAAGAATTAACCGAAAATGATTTTCTGTTAAGAATTAATTTTGCACAGTGGGGTTCGAGGACAAAATGGAAACTTTTTTAACAACGTTTTATTTTCGGACGAAGCAAGTTTTCGAAATGATGCTGTTGTTGTAAGACATAACATGCATTATTACGATAATGTAAATCCACACTGGACCCGTGAGCGACGCTGTCAACATCGATGGAGTTTAAACGTGTGGTGTGGAATTATAGGACAGCACATTGTTGGGCCAATATTTATTAATAGACTAATTGGAGAGAATTACCTCAATTTATTAGAAAATGAAATTCAAAATCATCTAAAGGAACTCCCACAAAATATCAGAAATAATTTGTGGTGGCAGCAAGAAGGCGCTCCAGCACATTATGCCCTTCCAGTTAGGGAGTTTTTAAATAATCGATTCGAGAACCGTTGGATTGGTCGTGGAGGACCAGTTGGTTGGCCACCTAGGTCACCTGATATGACACCACTGGACTTTTTTCTCTGGGGGTATGTAAAATCCCAGGTGTACATCGTTGAACCAACAACTATTGATAATATGCAAGAGAGAATTCGTACTTGCATAAACGAAATTTCTCCGGAAATTATCCTTCGATCTATTGGCTCCATTGGACGACGTTTCAATTTATGTATTGAAAAAGAAGGAAAACATTTCGAGCATTATTTGTAAATACCTAATTTTTATTTGATGTAAATTTTTAGTTTTGAGTTTCAAAAAGTAGATTAAAATGTTAGTTTGCTTTTTGATAGGGAAAGAAATGAATTTTTAAGAAAAACGAAATACTATCGTAAAAAGAATGTTTTTAGGATCTCAATAATAAAAAAAATGACGGCATTCCATTTAAAAAAAAAAGTTGAAAGTCGCCATTTTGAAATAATTCGTCCAATTGAAAATCTGATATCACCATCGTGTAGAGAATGTCCTGAAAGATATTACTGCCAAATATTTTGAAAGTAGTACCCATAGTGTGGCAAAAAAAAAATAAGGCGCTTACTCTGAAACAGGCTGTATAGTAGTATTTTATTTTTAGTTGATAGTTTAGATTTTCTGCTCATTAGCCAATACATTTGTCTAAGCTTGAGGTCTAGTTGTCTCCGTTTCATCTGTATGTGTTTCTGCCATGTTGGGCGTCGATCAAGGTATAGTTCTAGGTATTTGACATCTGATTTTGCAGGCACAGAGGTTCTGTCGATGGTTACAGGAGGACAAATTTCAGTGTCAGTAGTAATTAGCTCATAGTCGGGGCTTTGTATTGGTTTAGCTTGGTTATTTCAGCTTTAACTTTTGCCGGGCTTACGGGCCTTTTTGTTGGCGACATCTGGCAAGGTACATCAAGGAATTCTCGATATCGTTATTTAAATTACCGGGTGTTGGTTCGGGCGCTTGGAAGAAGTTGGATAGGTGATATGCGAGGGTATCAGCTGTTTCTTTGTTAGCGAGCCCATTCGTTGTTGCGTTTTCTTACCGGAAAGTTTGGCGGCGTAGGTCTTTTGAACCTTTTGGTGGCTTTCCATAAGCTGTGGTCATCTGGTAATAGTTCCTGAATGTATGTTTCAAAGGTTGTGTTTTGGGCTTCTTTGAGAGCTGCAGTAAGTTGTCTCGACATTCTTCTGTAGTAGTGCATATCTTCAAGGTTACGTGACCGTTGCCTTCTCCCTCTGGCTCGTCTTTTTTTGCTGATGAGTTGTCAAATATATAGGGGAGTGCTGATAGAGTTTGCAGTTTGTTGTTCGATGGTCGACTGCCACGCTGCTTGCTGTATCTGAGAAATAGCAACCCAAAGCCAACTTTCAGTGGGTGTAGAAAAGTTCCACGATATACGTATATACGCATAATCAGCACTCCACATTCTTATAGTCTGTGCATTGACATAAAAAGAGAGATGAAGCCAGGCTTAATCTGAATATAATAGCAAATCATGTAATTTGTTATTAGTTCCAAAATGATTAGAACCATTCAGACATAGTCCTTCCTAATCTGGGGGTATCTGCATTTTGAATGTATTCACTATTTTCTGGTAAGTACTATAAGATAATTCGGTGCCCGGACACTTCGCCCACCAACCACTTCGCCCACCCGTCTTTTAGTACCATATTGCCCAACCGGATGTCCAGTTCGCCCAATTTTTGATATGTACCACATCGCCCAACACGACCACTTCGCCCAACTTTTCACGAGGGTCACAACGCCCAACAGGACCACTTCGCCCAACTCTTCGCTGGGGACACAACGCCCACCTTGACCATTTCGCCCAACTTTCGTATAGACCCACAACGCCCAAAATAGGACCATATCGCCGAAAATACGTTCGTTAGAACTCGGTTAATGTACACATGCGTGGCCGGACAATTCGTCCGCCGACCACTTCGCCCACTGTCTTTTTGTACCATATTGCCCAACTTTTCACCAGGGACACAACGCCCAACAGG
>JABXWE010102707.1:0-10501 GCA_014611495.1 Limonius californicus | reverse complement strand
TGTTGCCGTTGCAATTTAAGAATTCCACGTTTCGGCCGCATTCACTTTCTCTTATTGCAGCTAATAATACTATGATTGATACGGAAGGAGTTGTTTTTCTAAATTTAAAATTTGGTTTTCTTAATAACCGCATGATTTCCTGGCCTTTTATTTTGGCAAATGTAACGATTCCTATTTTAGGGATTAATTTTATCCAGCATTTTAAGTTATTAGTGGATCCGGTTTCGAGAACTTTGTTGCCTCGTCTTTCTGATAATCAAGCCCTACCTCTTGAATCAGTTCCGAGTGCAGCCGTTCCTCTTCACGCTGATTCACTTGCACCTTTGCAACCTCGCGTATCTTTACCGCTTTCTTATGTTTCGCCCTCCTCTTGTGATAATTGTGTTCTTCCTATAAAGAAGCTATTTTCACATAGAGATAGTAATGTTTTTCGCAAGGATTCCGTGCCTCCTCGCACAACTATTCCTTCTCCATCTAAATCTACTTATTCTTCCAAACTTTCTCCACAACATTCTCCTGTTCTTCAAATCAATGTTTCGTCTCATGCGTCTTCACATGTTCAGACTCTTCTTGCCGAATTTCCCAATATAACCAAAGATTTGGATATCACCAAACCAATTCTTCACAACACTTTTCATAGAATCATTACAACAGGTCCTCCTATTGCTTCTAAACCACGTCGACTTAACCCTAATCAGCTCAATTTTCTAGAAGGTCATCTTCAAGAGCTGTTGGACCAAGGTATCATCGAGCGCTCTGACAGCCCATGGGCGACGCCGATCCACATGGTAGCGAAGCCGGATGGATCTTGGCGAGTTGCTGGCGATTATCGACGCTTAAATGCTGTTACGGTTCCGGATACCTTCCCGATTCCCTTTCTTCAAGACTTCACTGCAAAGATAGCAGGCTCCGTGATCTTCAGTAAATTGGATTTGAAGAAAGCTTACTTCCAAATTCCCATTGCTGCTGAGGACGTACCCAAGACAGCTATTACAACACCTCTTGGAGCCTTCCATTATCTCCGTTTAAATTTTGGTTTACGGAATGCCCCGAGTTCCTGGTCCCGTTTCATTTCCCAAGCCTTGGCAAAGCTAAGTTTTATTTTTTTTTATTTAGACGACATTTTAGTCTTTAGTAAAAACACTACAGAACATTTCAAACACCTTAAGCTTCTCTTCGAACGACTAAACAAATTTGGGTTACTTCTTAATTTAGATAAATGTGTTTTTGCTGTATCCGAATTAGACTTTTTAGGGCATCATGTTACCAGTGCCGGAATTTCGCCCCAATTTTCTAAGGTGCAGGTAATTAAAGAATTTCCTGTTCCTACGGATCAGAAAAAACTTCGAAATTTCATTGGTTTGATTAGTTATTATCATAAATTTATTCCACATTGTGCGGATTTATTAGCTCCCTTGAATGCTTTGGTAATTCCTGGTAAAGCATCCACTAAACCTGTTACTTTCAACACTGTTCAATTAAACGCTTTTATGGCAGCTAAAGATGAATTAGCCAAGTTTACACTGCTCGCTCACCCTATTTCAGGTGCTGAAATCAGTATTGCTGCCGATAGCTCTTCAACTATCATTGGAGGTGTTTTACAGCAACTTGAAGATGGTGTTTGGAAACCTTTAGCGTTTTGCAGTAGGAAGCTGACTCCTGCTGAACAAAAATACAGTATTTTCTCGCGTGAATTGTTAGCTGTTTATTTTGCTGTAAAAAAATTTCGTTACTATGTAGAGTATAAAGAATTTTGCATATTTACTGATCATCAGGCACTTTGTTCCGCAATACGAGGCTCTCCGGATCACTATTTACCACGAGAATTTCGACACATCGAATTTATTTCTACGTTTTCCACTGACATACGACATCTACGTGGATCTCAGAACGTTGCTGCTGATGCGTTGACTCGAGTGTCAACAGTTTCATCATTGACTAGTGTTGATTTAGATGAGTTAGCTGCAGCGCAAATAAATGATCCAGAACTTCTTACTTTGCGTCAACAACCAAACTTTCGTTTTGAATTATCACAAACGGTTCGCGGTACGAAAATTTGGGTTGATCGTAGCCATGGTAGATTACGTCCATTTGTTCCAGCTCAATTTCGCTTTGCTATTTTTCAACAATTACATGGTTTAGCGCATCCAGGCATTAAAGCTTCTCAGAAATTGCTCTGTCAACGCTTTCTTTGGTCAAACATGCAAACGGATGTCAAAAAATGGGTTATGTCTTGTGACAGTTGTCAACGGAACAAAATTTCACGGCACACTCGTGGTTCATTGCAGCCCATTACTGAACACACTTACACACATCTTTTGTAGTGTTCGTACACGTTATTATTTCCCTTTTGTTATATATACACCTTTTTGTTTCTTTTTCTGTTTGCAGACGCTTGCACCTCTCGCCGTTCCTGTGTTTTGGTTTCCAGTTTAGTTTTAACTAGGTTAAGAATTTGTTATATTATTATTCATTATTGTATTCCTTTAAGTTTGTATTAATTAATCTTGACTTTGTTATTTTTTAAGAATTTTTTGAAAATATTTCTTTTTTTTCGCATAAAGGGTTTTTTAACTACCACAATCGTTCCAAATTTTTGATTACCTCTATAATGTGGGTCAAAATTTTGTTTCGAACACGTGATTGTGGAAGTTTTCCCTTTTACATGCGCGTTTTTTTTCTTTTTTTGAGAGAGAGGGGGGGGTAAATGTTGTGCGGGTCGGGTCGTCTGGGGTTGTTATGTTTCCGTTGTTATGTATTTTTATGTAAATAGTTACCGATTATTTTTATCAAAAGCAAAACATTAAAAATTGATCTCTCCAATTGTGTATTTTATTTATACGTTATTAGGTGTTAGGACCATCTGATAAGTCCTAGCACCATAGTACTCAAAAAAACAATCAGTATACAGAAGCTTCATTATACAAAATTTATGGTTAGATACGAAATTAATCTCATATATTTGATATTCGGCAACATTTTACATGATATTTTGATCAGAAAACTGAATTACACACAACCTAATTCGTTTTCGGTTCGAATCAAATTCCTCCTTCTGTTTTAATAACTCTCCGCGTTTTCTTACAATTACCAACCCACTGTTGGCGGCATTACCAAATTTTGTGGCGACATCTTTTTGTTTGGCACCCTTGTCGACGTCTTCCGACACCTTCAACTGTCATCAATACTCAAAACTTTTTGTTTTGCCATTTTTAAAGAATTGCTTAATCCAACGCCACAATTTTACTAACAGTAGATAAACATGAACATGAACAGATGCAAAACCCAAAGTTATCCTAAGTGTTTCATTCGAATCTTGTCCATTACCTGTACGGATGCAATACCGATCTCTTGTGAACATTTTATAATTCGCTAATAAATGTACGAGGGGTATTTTTTAAATAATGTCCGTTTGTGAATGAGAGTGAGATTGACGCGCGAACGCCGCAGTGCGCTTGCGTATCTGCTCCCAACATGCTTTGCGCGCGTTTAGATGCCATTTGCAGCCGTATCGTCTGTCTGTGTGCTGATCTGTACAAGTTTATAATGTTTAAGAAAATGGAGTCGCCCGCCGACTGTGAGATACGATCTGTAATTCGATTCTTGAGTGCAAGAAACTTGGCAGCAGCGGAAATTCACCGTCAGATTTGTGAAGGTGATAATGCTATGAGTGACAGTAAAGTTCGAAAGTGGGTGAGTATGTTCAAGGACGGGCGGGTTAATGTGCATGATGAGTCACGCCCTGGCCGACCTTCTCTGATTTCTAAAGATTTGGTTGGTTGGAAAGTTATCAATTGAATTTCCACAGGTTTCAAGGTCACTTTTGTACACCATTGTATCGGAGAAACTGAATTATCGAAAATTGTGTTCTCGGTGGGTTCCAAGACTGCTTTCTGACGATCACAAAACAAAAGATTGCGCTGTGCTTTATCATTTTTGACTCGATACAATCAGGAAGGAGATGAATTGTTGGACAACATCGTCACAAGAGATGCGACTTGGTTGTCTCACATGACTCCTGAGTACAAGCAACAGTCAATGGAATCGCGACACTCATCGTCGCCAATCAGAGTGAAAGCCAAACAGACAATTTCAGCACGAAAGGCCATTGCAACTGTCTTTTGGGACAGGAAAGGGATTTTGTTAGTGGATTTTATGCCGAGAAGCACAACAATCTATTTTGATGCGTATTGTGTGACCTTGAGAAAACTCCGGCGTGCCATACAAAACAAGCATAGCCTACTTTCTTCCGGTGTGATGTTGCTCCATGACAATGCAAAACCACGTGTTTTTGCACAAACACAAAGTCTAATCAGGTATTTTGGATTGGAACAACTGGATCATCCACCTTACAGTCTAGACCTTGCACCCAGTGATTTTCCTTGTTTCGGTACTTAAAGGAGTTCCTTGGTGGTCAACGGTTCAACGATGACGAAGAAGTAAAACTGCAGTCATGGCTTCTTCACAGGCTGCAGATTTCTTTGACAACGGAATTCAAAAACTTGTCGAGCGGTATGACAAATCTTTGAACAAAAATGGAAATTATGTAGAAGAGTAGATAAGAGTATGCAGAATATGGAAAAAATATGATGATAATGATATTTACAGTATTTTACAGTATATTTATTTCAAAAATACCCTTCGTATGGTTATGCTTGACAAAGAATATAAAGGTTCTTTAAAAAAACACAAATTATAAATAGGATTACATAATCCGCCCAAAATGTTATCTGTATACAGGAACAATATCGTAAAAGTTGGAAAGGGAAACATCACAATGTGGAGGCTTTACATTATAATTGAGAGGTATTTTTAAATGTAATTGTGCTTGAAAGCCAAGATCCTGACAAGAATAAAACATTACATAGAAAAAATTAATAGGGATTTGTTGCTGTTTCTTTTACTGAATTAATGGAAAAATTGGTTAATGTAATCTTTATTCCGACCATGCAATTCTCGTGCGACATTCGAGGTTGTCACCTGAAGTTTAAAGCTAGAATACTTTCTGAGTAGGTAAGGCTAGTCTCAAAGAAGGATTTTGTTCCTTGTTCGTTTGATTTTATTCGCTGTAATTAAGGCTCGTTGCTAATGACAAGCTAAAAAAAATTGATAGTGTTTCTTTGTTGTTATTCAGTTTTATTCGTGAAGAAGTACTAGTTTCCTCCTCGGAATTTTGTTAATTGTTATATAATAATTAATCAAAAGTGTGGCGATATAAAATTATGATTATATAAAGTTGTTTTATTATTTCGTCAACGATCTAAACAAGTGTTAGATCCTGAAATAGTAAAAAATTAAAATAAAGCATTTATTAAGATTTCTTGGAATGTGGAAACTTCAAGAAGCGTCGTTTCACACACAGGCGATTGTTTTCGACTGTCATTGTACTTAAATAATTTGAATTCGACAAGTATGGAACTAGTCAAGTTCAAGTTTATAAAAGTCAAGTAACATTTTTCATCGATAATATGGACCATGGAGAACTTGGAAGAATAAGTCAATAAATAAAACAATTTCAATTTATTTAATCTTCGTGAAATTCTAATAAACTACGAATTTAATTAAAAATGGGAGTATGTTGCTCAACCTTGAATGTCCTTTGCTGAAAATAAGTAACCGTATCATCATGGAAACATAAAAGGAATTTAAATAGGCGTGTTACATCACTTGCCTGTGCATCACTGCGAGATTTCCTGCAATTAATACAGTTTTCACAAATGGGGCAGTAGCTTTACGAACCCGATAAGTTTACAATAACATTTCGTCTATCAACGAAAGTGTCATTATAGGCAGTGACTGTTTTTCCTACGTAGTTTATGTAGCTGTCATTCAAAGCTGGTTAGAATAAGTGGGCTTAATTAAAATGTATGTGTTAGGAGTGAAAGAGATATGATTTATGTAATTGGATCCAGATGAAAAGCCAAATAGCTTTGATAATTTTTGAATTTTAAATCATATTTATTGTTTTCTCCTCGATAGCTCGGTCAACTGTTGCAGTGTTAAAATTATAACAGCAGTAGCTATACAGCATAAATTACTTTTATGCAATTACAAATAGGAGCAGTACCTATTTCTCATACAGAACTAAAGTACTTTTCAGTCCAAAAAACACAACGAAGTGGACTGTAGGTATTATTGTATATTTTCAACTAACTTTCTTGCTTCGAACAAAATACATCTTGTTAGGGCAACTAATTTCTTTTGTTATTTAGTGGACTGTATGTTTGTTCGTCGTTCATTACCCCAACAGATAATGAAAATGTTTGAAATGAATTTACTGGTTTTCTTGTAATTAGTCACAGCAAGATATTAGTGAATTCTCCTACCTTTTTGCACCTGTGGTTGTCGGCAAGTTGTCCTTTTCGGGGTTCTGTTTTGTATCTCGAGGGCCCTCTAAATTAGCATTGACTTGAGATTTAAATAACAACGTAACACACACATAAAACAATTAACAATCACGTTGAGCTGCCTCGTGGATATTAACCGGATCTTCCAATTCAAGCTCCGGCTCGCAGCGCCACTTGGCGGGAAAATTACCCTAAACCCTGCTGTGACGCGGGAAATTTGAACTTGTATGAACAATGAGTTAAGTTGCTCCAACATAGCTGCCCGATAAAACACGTTGTGTTTTAAGTTAGTTTAATAGCAATAATAGCGAAGCAGCAGTGTTGACCTGTAAATTATTTTGAAATGAAAAATAGGAATTGAAAGATCGATTGAAATTTAACAAGAAGGACAATAACAAAAAATGTAAATAAAAATTCAATCAAGCGATTGGGAGGCGACACAGTTTTACTACCGGCCGTCGGTACTGCCCTCTCGCTGTCCTAACCGTTACCACACGCGTATGCCCGTCTTCCCCGCGGTGCAATTCTACAACCCATCCAAGCGGCCATTGAAGAGGAGGGGTTGTACCGGTTTTTACAAGAACTAGATCATTTATCTTGATCTCTTCCGCCGGAGTTGACCACTTGAGACGCTGCTGCAGGGTATTCAGATATTCTAGAGAATATCTCTTCCAGAAGTCGGCATGAAGCCGTTGTATAACGTGCCAGCGTGAAAGTCTTTTTAGATTTGAATGAGGCAAGTCTGGTTCGGGTAAAACGCAATTCAGCGGTTCTAACGTTAGAAAATGACTTGGCGTTAGTGGTATAAGGTCATTGGGGTCCGCGCTCTGAGCACACAGAGGACGCGAGTTTAGTACTGCTTCAATTTGACACAGTAACGTTGAAAGTTCTTCTGACGTCAAACGTTGTTCGCCTACTACACGAAGTAGATGCGGTTTTAGCATTTTGACTCCTGCCTCTGCAAGTCCGTTGAAGTGTGGACCTCAGGGGGGGCTGAAGTTCCACCGAAACGACAGTGTTTCGGCTGCCTGTTTGGCATGTTCGATAAATTGATTATTAGCACCCACAAAGTTGGTGCCGTTATCGCTGTAGCACTCGACTACCATTCCCCTTCGTGCGATAAACCGTTTGAACGCTGCGACGAAACTGTCGGAAGAAAGTTCTTGCGTAAGCTCTAAATGGATGGCCTTCGTGGCTGTGCATACAAGAACACATACATAAGCCTTGAATACCTTCGCGCCTCGTGATCTATAGATGGTCACAAAGAAGGGTCCACAGAAGTCGAGAGCCACGTGAGAAAATGGCTTTATTTCGGACACCCTGTGTGCGGGTAAATCTCCCATAATGGGAGGAGCGCAAAGTTTTGGACGAGCTTTGAAACAACGCACGCAACCTGACAGCGTTCTTTGAATGGCCCTACGGGCAGATAATATCCAGAATTGTTGTAGGAGAAGGTTATGTAATGTTTTCAATCCCGGATGTAGATACTGTTCATGTGTATATCCGATGAGGAGAGTAGTTAAGCGATGCGAATTAGGTAACAGCAACGGATGCTTAATGGAATAAGCTAAATCGGAGTTTCGCAAACGACCGCCGACCCGTAGGAAGCCGTCAGTGTCCAGAAACAACGCGATTCTTCGAAATGGTTTTGGTAATAGTAGACCTTTGTCTAACTTGGAAATAATATCCGCAAAGGTGGAATATTGAACATGTTTTATAAGACACATTAAGGCCTTATGTAGTTCGTCAGTACTAGGATTTCCCAGCAATCTATTGGAATTATTTTTAAAATTAATCTGAACACGAAAACAATAGGATAGAATCCTTTGAATTTTAGTAAGAGAAGAATATTTTTCAAGTAATGAATCAAGAACATGACTGTCGACATGTAGTGTAAGAACTGATCGTTTTTTTTCCCTCTCGACTTCCGCCTCTTTTTCTGAGGGTCTAGGAAAGAAGCCGTCATGGCACCATTCACTTTTCGGTGTAGATAAAAAGGAAGGCCCATTCCACCACGGTTCGTATGCTAAGAGGTCTGAAGGACTCATTCCCCTGGACGCTGCGTCCGATACGTTTAAAGCGGATGGAATGTATCGCCATGATTTCGAAGGTATAATGTCTTGAATGTAGCTTACTCGATTGGCTACGAACGTCTTCCAGCGACTAGGTGAAGAGTTCAGCCATGCAAGGACGACTTGAGAGTCTGACCATGCCGTTATCTCGTCAAACACGATTTGACCTGAATATGTATCTTTTACGCACAAAATTAGATCTGCTAAGAGTTTAGCTGCTGTCAGTTCGAGTTTTGGAATGGTTAAGGATTTCAGTGGCGCAACGCGACCTTTCGCGCAGACCAGAAAAACAGAATTCTTGTCGCTTGTCTCGACACGGAAGTAGACAACTGCGCCGTAACCTATCGTTGAAGCGTCGCAGAAGCCATGAAGCTCACACCGCTGAAAGTTATCCTCTAACACACGGCGGGGGAGTGAAAGATTAGAAAGTTCCGGAAGCCCGTCCCGTATTTGATTCCAGGACGCGACAGTGTCCGGATCCGGAGGCTCGTCCCAATCTACTTTTGAAGTCCACAAACGTTGCATAATGTATTTCGCGGTAAGTAGAATAGGTGACAAAAATCCTAAAGGATCAAAAATCCTTCCTATGTCGGAGAGTATAGTGCGTTTCGTGCAAGATCTGTCGGTCAGTTGACATTTGTACGAAAATGAATCGATATATGGCTGCCATTGGAGCCCTAGAACTTTTAAATAATGAGGTTCGTCTTTATCGAAAGATAAAGGCATTTGTCTATCGGAATTCGAAACTGCAGCAAGCAATTCTGGTGAACTGCTAGCCCATTTGCGCAATTCGAATCCCCCAAGCTTCAGCAAATCGATCAATTCCTTTTGAAGTGAGAGAGCAGATGAAACGGAAGGGCAGGTACCCATTATATCATCCACGTAAATTTGAGTCTTAATCAGCTTGCTTGCCTGTGGAAAGCGAGACTGCTCTAGATCTGCGAGCTCATTTAGAGTCCGCATAGCCAAGTAGGGACTACAATTGAGACCGAACGTTACCGTATTCAAGGTATATTCACGTAGAGGTTCTTCGGGGGAAAACCTACACAGAATTTTTTGGAAATTTCTGTGCGCAGGCGCGACGAGAATTTGTCTGAACATTTGTTGCACGTCTGCGATAAAGACTACAGAATGCAAGCGAAAAATTAGTAAAAGTGAAAAAATGTCCTTTTGTAATTTTGGCCCAGGAAGTAAAGTGTCATTTAAACTTAGACCTTTAGATCCCTTCGCGGAACCATCCCAGACTACGCGTAATTTTGTGCTTACGCTGTCGGGCTTGACCACACAATGATGTGGTAAGAAACAGGACAAAGGAGAGTGTACCTCGGTAGACACAAGTGTCATGTGTCCTTTTTCAACGTACTCCTTCATGAAATTGGAATATGCCGAGTATCGTTCGGGATTTTTCAATAACCGCGACTCGAGCATATAGAATCTACGTAATGCTTGAGTGTATGTATCACCCAAGTCAGGTTCGGAATTTTTAAAGGGAAGCGAAACAACGAATCGTCCCGAAGGTTCGCGAGTGATTGTTTGTTTAAAAATATTTTCGCATTTTTTATCTTCCGGGGAAGAGAATATTTTTGTGGGAACCTGCTCGATTTCCCAGAATTTGTGTATGCTTAGTTCTAGAGGAGGCTCTGAACTAGTGAAAAAGGCGTTGCTTTGTAAAGAAATGCTTGAATTATTTATTTTTCCGATCAAAACCCATCCAAAAACAGTCTCGAAAGCTGTAGGTTGGCCCACGTTACCGATTATGCGGCCACTTAAAAGAATTTGGGTGAAAATCTCAGCGCCCACTAGCAGATCGATCGGACCCGATAATGAAAATCCCTCATCAGCCAGGTGCAACCCAATCAGATGATCCCAGTCGCTTGTATGCAAATCAAACGATGGCATATCAGCGCAGAGCTTTGAAACTACGATTGCATCAAACGAAAAGCTCGGCTCCGGTAGATTTTTTTGCCTGATGACACAATTGGTAAGTCCTTTTGACGTAAATGAAGCCATCTGATTTAACCCGAGAATGGAGGAAGAGAAGTGACGTCTTGTCAAACCTAACCTGCGTAGACAGGTCTCGCT
>JABXWE010102706.1:0-19862 GCA_014611495.1 Limonius californicus | reverse complement strand
CTGTCAGTTCGAGTTTTGGAATGGTTAAGGATTTCAGTGGCGCAACGCGACCTTTCGCCCAGACCAGAAAAACAGAATTCTTGTCGCTTGTCTCGACACGGAAGTAGACAACTGCGCCGTAGCCTAGTTGAAGCGTCGCAGAAGCCATGAAGCTCACACCGCTGAAAGTTATCCGCTAACACACGGCGGGGGAGTGAAAGATTAGAAAGTTCCGGAAGCCCGTCCCGTATTTGATTCCAGGACGCGACAGTGTCCGCATCCGGAGGCTCATCCCAATCTACTTTTGAAGTCCACAAACGTTGCATAATGTATTTCGCGGTAAGTAGAATAGGCGACAAAAATCCTAAAGGATCAAAAATCCTTCCTATGTCGGAGAGTATAGTGCGTTTCGTGCAAGATCTGTCGGTCAGTTGACATTTGTACGAAAATGAATCGGTATATGGCTGCCATTGGAGCCCTAGAACTTTTAAATAATGAGGTTCGTCTTTATCGAAAGATAAAGGCATTTGTCTATCGGAATTCGAAACTGCAGCAAGCAATTCTGGTGAATTGCTAGCCCATTTGCGCAACTCGAATCCCCCAAGCTTCAGCAAATCGATCAATTCCTTTTGAAGTGAGAGAGCAGATGAAACGGAGGGGCAGGTACCCATTATATCATCCACGTAAATTTGAGTCTTAATCAGCTTGCTTGCCTGTGGAAAGCGAGACTGCTCTAGATCTGCGAGCTCATTTAGAGTCCGCATAGCCAAGTAAGGACTACAATTGAGACCTAACGTTACCGTATTCAAGGTGTATTCACGTAGAGATTATTCGGGGGAAAACCTCCACAGAATTTTTTGGAAATTTCTGTGCGCAGGCGCGACGGGAATTTGTCTGAACATTTTATGCACGTCTGCGATAAAAACTACAGCATGCAAGCGAAAAATTAGTAAAAGTGAAAAAATGTCCTTTTGTAATTTTGGCCCAAGAAGTAAAGTGTCATTTAAACTTAGACCTTTAGATCCCTTCGCGGAACCATCCCAGACTACGCGCAATTTTGTGCTTACGCTGTCGGGCTTGACCACACAATGATGTGGTAAGAAACAGGACAAAGGAGAGTGTACGTCGGTAGACACAAGTGTCATGTGTCCTTTTTCAACGTACTCCTTCATGAAATTGGAATATGCTGAGTATAGTTCGGGATTTTTCAATAACCGCGACTCGAGCATATAGAATCTACGTAATGCTTGAGTGTATGTATCACCCAAGTCAGGTTCGGAATTTTTAAAGGGAAGCAAAACAACGAATCGTCCCGAAGGTTCGCGAGTGATTGTTTAAAAATACTTTCGTATTTTTTATCTTCCAGGGAAGAGAATATTTTTGTGGGAACCTGTTCGATTTCCCAGAATTTGGGTATGCTTAGTTCTAGAGGAGGCTGTGAACTAGTGAAAAAGGCGTTGCTTCGTGAAGGAATGCTTGAATTATTTATTTTTCCGATCAAAACCCATCCGAAAACTGTCTCGAAAGCCGTAGGTTGGCCCACGTTACCGATTATGCGGCCACTTAAAAGAATTTGCGTGAAAATCTCAGTGCCCACTAGCAGATCGATCGGACCCGATAATGAAAATCCCTCATCAGCCAGGTGCAACCCAACCAGATGATCCCAGTCGCTTGTATGCAAATCAAACGATGGCATATCAGTGCAGATCTTTGAAACCACGATTGCATCAAACGAAAAGCTCGGCTCCGGTAGATTTTTTGGCCTGATGACACAATTGGTAAGTCCTTTTGACGTAAATGAAACCATCTGATTTAACCCGAGAATGGAGGTAGAGAAGTGACGTCTTGTCAAACCTAACCTGCGTAGACAGGTCTCGCTAATAAAATTCGATTGACTTCCGGAATCGATCAAAATACGAATTGGCTGAAAATTGCCGCGACCGTCGCAGATATCTACAATCGATGTGGCAAGAAGCGCTGTATTTTGGCTCGCGTACGTGTTGCCGGAGGTTGTGGTTTGTATACCACTCGAAGTGGACGGAGTGCCCGGTACGCATTGAACTTCACTTGTACGTGAAACGTCCACATTTGGGTTCGTGATCTTAGAAATATGGAGGGTGGAGTGATGACGAGCATTACAAATTCGGCAGTTGAATGACGAACGGCATTGCTGAACACCGTGGGATTTGTGCAGACAATTCGTGCACAGCTTGTGTTTCTGTACACAAGCATTTTTATCGCTTGGCGATTTTTCTAGGACCTTGGGCACCTAGAAAGCGTATGTAGCTCACGACATAAACAGCATTTAATGTTGGAGCCGTTCCATTTGGTGGATACACCGTTATGGAGCGAGAAAGCTGCGGAAGGTTAGCTATAACCCTTTAAATAAAGCTTGTTATTAGGAATGTTCGAAATAGGTTTATTCGATTTGAAATTGCTTAAATGCTGTACTGATTCGAGTGCTTTACATTTATTTTCTAAAAATTGAAATAAATCGTCGTACTTTGGAAAATCTACTCCACTGTATTGAATTTCAAATTTAGTTCTTGTACCAACATCTAATTTTTCCAAAAGAATGTGAAAAATAATAAAGTCCCATTGATTTGTCTCAAATCCAAGCGCTTGTAGAATTGACAGTGATTCCGAAAATGTATTCAAAAGAGACCGTAGCTCCTTTGCAGTATCGCTTCTCAATGTAGCTGAGAGAACAGCATTGAGCGCCTTTGAGGCCAAGAGACGTTTATTATTATACCGATCTACTAACTTGTTGTATGCCATGACGTAATTGTCATTGGAAATTGAAATACCGCTTAATAATTTTGCAGGTTCACCCTGTAGATATGAAAATAAATATTGCATTTTTTCGACATTTGACAATTTTTGATTTGAATGTATAAGATTATTGTACAAGTCGAAAAATGTAGGCCATAAACTTTGGTCGCCACTGTATGTAGGAATCGTAATTTTTGGAAGACTGACATTGACTGACACGTTCATAGATTGACTTGTGCCGGCCGTTGTAGACTGACTAGATTTAGAAATCTTATCGTAGATGAATTTAATTTCGTAATAAGCTTTGTCCGTATCCTTTCGAATTTTATCCTGCACATTGAATTCTGCATCGGAATCCGTTAGCATGACAATAGCATTGTGTATTTCTCTAAATTTGTCATAGTCGGATTGTAAACCCGAAAAGGCTGCTTGAAATCTTGTATTATGATCGGAATCGGGTTCCGTTTTTGCTTTCTCGGCTAAACGGTATATTTCGGTAATACTACCCATGTAAGTACATCTTTTCCTTTCCAATTTCTTTACTTCCGCCATTGTGAAGCTTGAATTATAATTGGAGTAGATAGGAGTAGGTTAAATTGAAATGAACGTACGATTTGGAGCAGGTAGAAATGGATTGGTTTTTTGAATTGAAGCTTTCCCTTCGATATCGCGAAACTTGCGAGTTAAACCGGTAGGGAAGTGAATTAATTAAGCAGGACCTCGTACGAAGAACGGCGGTTACGTCGACGTGTAAACGATCAACTTGGCCACGCAAATATGACAATAATTCTCGTAAGACGAATTGTCAAACTAGAATGTACTTGGGTTGAATACTTAATTATTGAACAGATACAAACTACGTGTGAAAACCGAGTTATAGAATAACTACGCTGGCAAGCTGTATTGACTGGAAAAGAATATAATTTGCTAGTATAGCAGTGGATACATGAAATGTCAAAAACAGCGTAACGCAGTTCAAGAAATCAACAACGTTAGAAAGATTGAACATCACCTGGTGCCGATTATTGTTTATGGAATGCCAGCTGCGAACGTTTTACAAATTCTGCAAATGCGAACGCGCGCAAGCGGCATCGAAACAGCGAGAGAGCAAGTATTTGGAATGTAGAATTTTCAGATGAAGCTGCTATGAAATAATTACCGAAAAGATCCGGCTCGAAGGACCAGCTTGTTAGGGCAACTAATTTCTTTCGTAATTTAGTGGACTGTATGGTCGTTCGCCGTTCATTACCCCAACAGATAATGAAAATGTTGGAATTGAATTTTACTGGTTTTTCTGTAATTAGTCACAGCAAGAGATTAGAACAATTCCTACCTTTTGGCACTTGTGGTTGTCTGCAAGTTTTCCTTTTCGGTGCTCTGTTTTCTACCTCGAGGGCCCTCTAATCAGCATTGACTTAAATAACAACGTAGCACACAAATAAAACAATTAACAATCACTTTGAGCTCCTCGTGGATATTAACCGGATCTTCCATCTATCAAGCTCCGGCTCGCAGCGCCACTTGGCGGGAAAATTACGCTAAAACCTGCTGTGACGCGGAAAATTTGAACTTATTGAAAAATGAGTTTAGTTGCTCCAACAGGACATTTGAAAGTTAAGTTTGACAACAAAAGTGAAAATTCAATAGTGCCATTTATATCTTTAGATTGTAATTTTGAACTTTTGTAAAATCAAAGGGCATTCATAATATGGATTTTTTTTAAATTAATACTTCCTTTATAGTGTTCTCCGTACATTCATTATTTTTTATAAATTAAACAGAGTTGTGGTGAGTTCCTAATACAGCATTTACCCTGAGAGTCTCATATAGCCGTGGTATTGGATGTGAATTACCTTCATTAATTTTAATTATTCTCAGTAATTTCTTTCTTTGTTTGCTGAACGTATTAAGTAAGGTGGGGACATACACAACAATATATATATATATATATATATACAGGGTGTCTCAGAAAGAATGGGCCAACGTTTAGTCATAGATCCTTTAGGTTAAAATAAAACGATTAAACCTAATATACCTTACGCCGAAAGTCCTTCCTTAATTAGTTATAGGGCCTTAAAGTTCAATTTTTTATTTTTTCTTTTTATTGCAATTTCCACAAATCTAAAGATATTTTTTTCAAATTTGGTGCACCTACTTACCATTATGTAGTAAAGTGGTAGCAGCATTTTCAATAACCAGACTTGACCGCAAGAGGCACTTAACCTACCACTGAAATTTTGTATTAGCTCTAACTTTGTTGTTAGCGCAACATTTTGCAATTTTCTTTTATTTTCCGAAAGAGAATTAAAAAGTACAAAAATAAGGCACTCTTAGTTCATACGCGTAAAGGCAACCGTTTGCCTTAAAATGCTTGTGCAAGTTTTGAGTTGCCGTTAGGACGTGCAATTATTAGGTAGCCATGATCACAAAAACAATGGGTAATGCTTGTTACTGCAGAAAACAAAACAATGCTAAGTCAATTAAATACTTTGGTGTCATAGAAGTTTTATTTTTAATTTTTGTTTCGTGTTTACGAAAATGCTGCGACATAACGAATTCTCCAATGCTGAAATGAGAGATACGGTTTGCGTTTACGCTCAAAAAATAAAATTTCTATTGCCGCAAAGTATTTAATTGACTTAGCATTGTTTTTTTTTCTGCAGTAACAAGCACTACCCATTGTTTTTGTGATCATGGCTACCTAATAATTGCACGTCCTAACGGCAACTCAAAACTTGCACCAGCATTTTAAGGCAAACGGTTGCCTTTACGCGTTTGTACTAAGAGTACCTTATTTATGTACTTTTTAATTATCTTTCAGAAAATAAAAGAAAACTGTAAAATTTTTCACTAATAACAAAGTTAGAGCTAATATAAAATTTGAGTGGTAGGTTAAGTGCCTCTTAAAGTTAAGTCTGGTTTATGAAAATGCTGCCGCCACTTTACTACATAATGGTAAGTATGTGTAACAAATTTGAAAGAAATATCTTTAGATTTGTGGAAATTACAATAAAAAGAAAAAATAAAAAATTCAACTTTAAGGCCCTATAACTTCTTAAGGAAGGACTTTCTGCCTAAGGTATATTAAGTTTAGTCGGTTTATTTTTAGCTAAAGAATCTATAACTAAATGCTGACCCATTCTTTCTGAGACACCCTGTATATATATATATATATATATATATATATATTCATGTAGGGGCTTACACATCCTCAATTTAAGTTGAGTACCAACTTTCAGAATAAAATTGTAATTTATTTTCACGACCATCAGTAATACAATTAAAAATTGCAGACAACTACAAAGTTAAAACCGAAATCTTCAAATTGGGGTGAATATATGTTTCACAGCTTCCTTAGGAATCTATATCAGCATACATCTTCTATTCCAACATGTTTTTTAGGAAGGGGCCGGGAAGTAGTATTATACGTACAAGCTTTGTTGGTAATTTGAAAAGCGGCAGTACGTTCTTATAATTTATTACTATCTGGTGTAATAAGTCCTGTTTCAGTTTCAGTGTAATTTTGATCAGGTGTTTTAATAATTTTTTAACATTACCGCGGTCAACAAATACAAAGAGTTACTTTTGTCAACACTGAACAAGGCTCAATGTTGAATTAAAGAGACATTAAATTTATGCTTTACTTTAAGCATACACAGTATATTACTTGAAGTACCCTTCTTTATAGTTAATTACTTGTAAATTATTTCTAACGGAATTTTTGACATTGTAAGTAACTTGATTTTTGTAATAGTTTTACAAACAAGCTGGGTATGTAATTTCAGCACGTACTCGGCGATCTATCAGAAATACCTATTTAATTGTTGACGATAAACAAACCATATTACACGGCTAAGTGTATTTGACAATCCATTTACGTGCGGTTTCAAACTGTCAGCGACTGATGCTAAAACAATATCTGCAGTAAAACTGCAAACACATGGTTGCTTTTAATTAAATATACATGTGTGCTTTTTACTTTTAGTGGCTGTTTAATACTGCAATAGTTTGAAGCCTGTGTGCCAAAAACCTGGAATTCCATGTGAAAAAGTGTGAATAGGTATTTATTACTAGATCGTCAGCTAATAATAAAAAATTGGATCGGTATACACTTAAAAGTATCAAATGCGTATATAATATAGTTAAACTATGCCAAAGGTTGTACATATACATATGTATTCAAAGAAATAGTTGCTAAATCTTGCTGAAAAAAAAAACTATTCCATATTCAGCTCAGCTCAGCAAGTTTATTAATACTATTCAGAAGTGTACTCAAAACTATTTTAAATTTTTGAAGAATTTGTGGCAGCATCACGTTTATGAGATAAGGTGACAGCAAGTAATTTTGTTTTGCAACCTATTATTTTGGAATTGTAAGCTACCAAATAACTTATATATACACACACATCCAAACTTATATGGTATCACTCAGTATTTTCGATTTTGTTAAATACTATTGATATTTTGTTAATAGAAAATGAAAGGCACTTTATACTAAACCCGTTTAATTACTAACAATAAAAGAATGTAGCAGATGCTTGAAATTAACAAAAACGCACTAAAAATGTAAATATTAAAGAATTGGAATGGTTGATTAAAGAAAAATGAAAACTTGTTTTTCACTTTAATAGTCAGTGGTGCCAGCTCTAGCCTTAATATAATCTTCAATTCGACAGGGAATGCTTCTAATCAAATTGTCAACTTGTTCTTGAGCTAAGTTTGCCCATCCCTCTAGAGAGGCTTGAATGAGCTTATCAATTTTTTCTGGATTATCCCTTCGAGCTCTAATCCTTCCTTTAATGAAGTCCCACACATGCTCAAGGGGATTAATATCAGGTAAACAGGCTGACCATTTCAGAACAGTAACATCTTCTGTTTCCAGAAAGTCTGTGGTACCTCTGCTGGCATGTGGAGGTGCATTATCATGCATGAAAATGAAAATATTTCCCTTTGCACCACTCCACATGGGTTCTAGCAGCAAATCGACAAACCGGCGACCCGTTAAACTTTGCCGTAAGGGACGCAAAGAAGTTTTTCCTCCCATACTCTCATAATACCTCCCCAAAACATTACAGTCACATTTTCTTTAAATGGAGCTGTAAATCGGCACCATACCCGTTACTGGTCATGACATAGCCCACATTGGATGGAAGAATTATACACACAGTATCCACAAAAAGTAAACGTGTGGGCGGGAATTATAGCAGACAGAATTCTTGGTCCTTTTTTCTTTGAAGGCACATTAAATGCTGATCGGTATTTGAATTTTTTGAGATTTGAACTTGTTCCCGCGTTAGCAGTTTTATTTCCAAATGCAGAAAATCCGGACACGCCAAACGATAGAATTTGGTTGCAGCAAGATGGTGATCCACCTCATTATGGCATTCATGTTCGTCAATATTTAGATGGAATTTTTACAAATGGGTGGATAGGAAGAAGAGGACATATTGAATGGCCAGCGCGATCTACGGATATAAACGCGCTTGACTTTTTTTTTGTGGGGCCATCTTAAAAGTACAGTGTATACAAACAGACCAGAGAATTTGGAAAATCTAAACATTCGTATCCGCGAGCATATACGAGCAATATCACCTGCTACAGTTCAAAATGCAGATCGAGGATCTTCTGATTGTATTGCCTACTTTCAGACAGTGAATGGCGAACAGTTTGAACATTTGGTTTCTTATATTAATGTTAAATATTGATTTGAAACTATTGTACTAATTTGTGGACCTGCTATTGTCTTTTGTTTATCTTGCAATAAATGTACCTGATGAAAAATGTTGCCAGTGAGAAAAATAAATGTTTATCGTGATTGTTCTTCACATTCTTATTATGCAAATGTATGATATTTTTACATGGCTGTATATAGAATAAAAATCACTAACTGGTAAAGCCATAAAAAGTATAGGTTGCCGTTTAAAAAAAATGTCGTTGACGTCATAGCTAAAACATATGAGAATCAAAAAAAAAAATTAGAACGCCAAATTGTGGCAAATAACTTGATAGGAAACTTTTGTTAGAAACTTGTTCTCCTTAAGTTATTATTTAAGGCTGTAGCATTGATCTTCCTTACTTTTTATTCACGCTGTATAGTGTATATGTGACCGAGCTATCCTGAGTGAAGCATAGGGCAAACACTGGTTAGGAATTTCAGAAATGACCGAACAAATAAATGTAAGAGATCTTTTGTTATCGAGGACGGTCCTGAGGAAGAAATTAAGAAAACATTCGTGAAGATCAGCATTTTACAAGTACGTTACTATTAAATTGTGGCGAACAGGGCACATACTTGCGCAAAATGAGTTCAAAAAATGTTGACGGTTGTTTACAAAAGCTAGCGAATGCCCTGTGCACTGATCTTCCTGCATCGTTACGAAATGATATTGTGACTGAGAACGAGACTTTCATTTTGTACGCAAATCTTAAAACCAAGCAGCAATTAACGCAGTGACAGCAAGCAAGTTCCTTCAAAGCCAAAGAGTTCCAGAATATGTTGGAAAATCGAAAATTTATGGCTACTGTTTCTTGGATCGGGTAAGGCTTACTGTTGGTTGATTTCCTGGAACGTACTACGACAATTAATGTAGACGTGTATGGATAGATCTTAAAAAAGTTGAGGAAGGCGATTCAGAACAGAAGGTAAGGTTTGCTGACATCTAGAATCATGCTTGTGCATGATAACGCACGGGCGCATGCGGTGTCTTGGGCGGCACAACACATAATTCAGTTGGGATATTTTATCCATTCACTATGCAGTCCCAGCTTATCGCCGGTGACTGTCACCTCGTCCCCATAGTAATAATTTTTTCAGAACCCGCGACTGTTTTCTGAACGACACACATTAAAACTACGGTAGAAAATTAAGTTTTCGGGACATGCGGCAAACTTCTATAACGAAGGAATACAAAAACATGTACCACGGTATAAAAAGTGTTCAAATTCGAATGGGGGCTCTGTAGAGAAACAGTTTTGGAGTGGATCTATGTTCTAAACAGAATAAATTTCTATTTCAACTTTATATTTTCGTTTTACGTCCGATCGGCCCTTAATTTCCGAATAAGTATTGTAGAATGTAAAGAACCATTGAATATCTTAGTTGTACATCCGGAAATATATCAATGTTTCAAAATATACTGAACAGCTAATTAGAACTAAACAATACCAATGAATCGAACAATTAAATACTTCCTTTTCATAAGACAGTGATATATTAGAAATTGACATTCTCTTTCTATATTTACCTTTATCTCTCTATCTATTTTTTGTTTCTTTTAACTAGAGCTAAAAGATCTGAGTTAATATTCACAATAAATGAAACAATATTACCAATCGGAGATCTCAATAGCAAGCATACACCACGGGGTTGTCGCACAAATACTTCTAATGAGTCAACTCTATTAAAGTATGCAATTCCCATATTAGCACCAACGGAAATAATCTACCTACTATTTCGAACCGATCATCGCCCGAATATCCTTGATACTGTAAACATTTTGTCAACATGCAGTCTTCCCAAGTTGATTAAGTAACCAGTTGATTTGGAACTTTTTCGAACAGCGATGGATCGACTAATAAAGTGTTATATAATAACCAACTAATTTATTATCTAATAACAGTAGAGACAAGTCTGTTGAAGTATTTGTTAAGACAGTTAAAAACTCAATAGAGAAATTGACGTCCCGCGTTACGAGACAACGGAATATGCCAATCGAATACAGGCCATCATACCTGCTAAATAGGATCAGAAAGAAAAATAAATTACGGAGAGAATGGCAAAGAACGCGTAACAGACAGGTTAAAACTCATCTCAACTCACGAAGTACGAGTAGAAAAGGACTAACCAGAATAAATGGGTACTGAACATATCTAACTACAACCTCGGGATGGTACAATGTGGCAGGCAACTAAAAGTATTCTAAATAAACCCCAAATAATATCAGCGATAGTAGGAAGGATGAAACAGACCAAAAAAATGTAAAATATTAGTAAAGGACTAGAAGATACCTTCAACTAATAAATCAAACGAAGAATTTCTAACTAAAACCAATGAACATGTCAATGACACTTAAGACGACGATAAGCTGTTTGTAAAAGCCCAATGTTGCTTTTGGAACTGGAAGATTATATAAGGGAATTGCCGGTGAAGAAAGTTCCTAGACACAATTAATAGCCAACAGCGTATTAAAAAACATTTCTAAGAAACGCCTTGTATATTGAACGACCGTCTCCACAACTTACCAAAAAACGGATAATTATAGACCAAATAGTCTGCTACCAAGTATATCTAAGTTGTTAGAAAAAGTAATACAATCTCGCTTAAGAGGGTCGACTCCAACGTTTACCTGGCTTGGCAGGACTGGTAAACGTTCTGGCAAAACTACAAAATTGTAAATTTTGAATCGGTTATTAATTAACTTGGAAACTGTAAATTATTAAATAAAAAATAGTAGCTAAAAGATGTATTTCTACTCTATAAACGTATATTGCAACATTTTATAGATATGTCTCAATTTTGTCAAAAAAAATTCGAAGTAACCCTATTTTTTGAAAAATGTAGATAGTTTGTAATTTTTTTTGGCCGATTGGTTAATTTTATATAAAAATTTGCAAAGTACGGACCTATAGCAATCTTTCTAGAATGCACTCAATTTTTTTCGGTTCGAAAATCGTTTTGCAATTAGTAATAACGCCGATTTGAAGTAAAGCTGTTTTATAGGAAATTTCGAGTGGAGTCGACCCTCTTAAAAGAGTGTGACTGTTAGTGGCAAATATAATACTGCCACCATTTCAATATGGTTTTAGAAAGCGACACTCACCATCACACCGGCTATTACGACTGACGCAGATCTTTGAAGAAGAAAAGAAAAAGTTTGCAGCAATAATATTTTGGATGTCGTACAGGCCTTCGACAAAATGTCGTGGAATGGCGTTATACTAAAACTGGAACAAATTAAGCTACCAATACACACGCTTAGAATTATAACATTTTTATGGAGAGGCAATTTGCTATTAGGGTTAACCCAGCAATATCATCTTGGCTATCTATTAGATTTGGAGTACCTCAAGGTTCGGTACTAGGACCTATTCTATTCAACATGTTGACGCATGATATTGAAGAACATGTTGGTATCCAGCTTGCTATGTTTTGCGGATGATACTGCACTAATTGCTCAAGATGACAACTGGGAGTGCACCATTACAAAATTGCAAGAGGGCACCAATCAGTTAATAAAATGGTTCGAAAAATGGTATATTACAATTAACCCAAATATAACAGTAAAAACGTTTTTACGTTAAGGCGATATGCACCACCAGACTAACTAAAAATTAATAATAAAAGTATTGAGTGGAATTCTGCGGACAGTGCGGTTAAATATCTGAGCGTTTATCGGGACCGATGACTCTCCTGGGACTATCATATCAACCGCAAGTTGAACGAGGAATATCCGCGACCTGCTATGCTATATGCCATCTTATATCGAAAAAGTTTGTTAAGAATTGAGTGTGGTTTACTATTATACGATTCTAGTTTGCAACCTATTATTATTACTTATGCGTACCCGAGTTGGAGCAATGCATTAAGAAAACTACAAGTGTTTCAGAACAAAGTGCTGCCAATTATAACAAGCGGGGAGTGACTTCTCAGTAGGTAGTTTTATTTCGCATATAACTGCATATTTAGGATGTTTGTCGCATATTCGCATATTTTACATATTTCGTCATATAGTAGCATATTTCGTACTTATTTTCCATATTCCTTACTTTTTCTTACATTTTGAAACATATGGTTTCAAATTCCTAGACTTTTTAAATGACAAAAATGCGTAGAATGGAATTTTTAATTTCTTATTCTTATTCTTAGAATGGTTTTACAACAAATGGGAAAATAGATTACTGCAACGCGTGTTCAAAAAAGGTAAATACGATATTTTTAATGCTGTTTCCTGTTCTAAAATAAAGTAATTGACAGATTACTTGCAATCAAAAGTATCAAATTGATCTGCACATCAGCATTATTATTACACAAAAAAAAAATGAAAAGAGGGCTAACGGGAAAGTGAAAGTCATTTATTTTCAATGCGAGTGCTGGAAGTTCAAGTAAAAATGCTTTTGAAAATTACAACCAGTTTTATTTTGATCTCTGCAACAGTATGGCACTAGCAAATATACCCTGGAGTAAACTACAAGTGCCCGCTTTTCGTCAATTTTTAGATAAATACTGTAATTTCGCCACATTCCGAATGCATCGACATTACGTGACAATTATTTAGAAAAATGATACGAAGAGCGAATGCATGACGTTTGCTTTCCAAAATATTTGGATTTCCGTTGATGAGACAGCAAACGTCTGCGCACGAAACGCAAATTTGATTGTCGGCGTATTAAGTGACACGGAGCTCTCGGTACCTTACCTGATTTAAACGAAAGCAGTAGAAAAAACTAATCACGCCACTCTTGCCCAGTTTGTTAATGAAGGTGTAACATATCTATATGCACATACATATAAGATTAAAGCAGGACAGGCTTTAAAAATATTTTACCCTGATTTGATTCATATGACTTCTATGGCTCACGCTTTACATAGAATAGCAGAATTGGTTTGAGCAGAATATCCCCTGGTCAACAAACTAAGTAATAATGGGTAAGGTATTTTTGAATGCAAAGATACGGCGAAGTCGCTCCTGAATTGCCATTACCACCACAACCCATAATTACTAGATGAGGAACTTGCATTGAAGCTGTGATATTTTATTGTAAAAATTTCAATAAACTAAAGGAAATATTTCAAAAAATTGTTGACGATTCTAAAGCCGTTTTGGAGTGCAAGACGTGTGGAGCAGATTAGAAGATTGTTCAACAATTAGCTTTTATTAAAACACATTTTTCAAGTAAAACTCGTGTGAAATTTTCTAAAGATTTAAAGTTAAAGTCCGCAAGTGGATCAGTTAGGCAAGAATAACATTCATATAAAATTCTAACGTCGATTACCCCAAGACTACGTAACGGAGATTTAAATGTTAATTAACTAATTAAAATCTAACTGCAATTCTATCTTGTCATTAAAAATTACTCATTTTATTATTTCACTGTGGTGTTGTCAGTTTTATTGTTAAGGCTGACGTTTACGTAAAATTAATTTCATATTTTGGTTATTGGGATCCAGCCATCAAATCTAATTTTTTTGACTGTGCTAGGTATACTCTTGCAGTGTAAGCGGATTATAATGGATTACTACCCTTGTAACTAGTCGTATACCTGCCGGTTGATGGTGGTCAAATATTTAAGGTTTATTTATTTACAGTAGAAAGCATATGAAATGATTTTCTAGCAATCTGGCATATAAAATCAACAACAGTGTATTTGTATTCTGGTTAGTAATCGGTAATGATGCTATGAATTACCCATTATCGTTATTGCACAACTGTGATCTACTTACAGTGCTTAGTAGCTAAATTCATGCAGATTATTCATCCCTAAAGTTACCTTCTTCCAGAAAACGGAAAATATGTTGCTTTTATGGATGAGTAATAAGAATTTAGGTGGGTATAGTTGGACCAAACATTTAATAGCGAATTTTAAGCTGTTACCGTAAAGGTAAGCTACAAGTGTTAGAGTCATTGCAGGTAGGTGATCAAGAACGTATTCAGGAAAATTTTTAAATTGATAAATAAATATGTTATACAACCAGAAATGCTTAAACAAACACTTTATTTTTAAATTACATAATACACACATTTGACACGCCTTTCTAATATTATTAAATACAAATCTACATTTTATTTTATTTGTTTAATTTACTCAGACCCTTCTTCGTCTTCTTCTTCTTAACGCTGCCTTCCATGGAGTTTTTCCAATGATTATCAATTTCACAAGTAGCAGCTCTTATAAGACCCACAACATTGTCGCTTAACGTATGAGCAGTATTTCTTTTTCTGACGGTTGTTTTCAAAGTGCTCCACATCATTTCGGTCGAATTAAATTCGCAAAAGTAGGTGGCTAATCTCAAAGCATTATGACCGTCTGCAAGGGCAGTTTCATCAACAAAATATAATTTTTTAAAATTATGTTCTTGTATTAGTTGTATCAAAGCTGGTTCAGTTTCCACACTGCCAGGAATAGGAACATTATTTCATTTCAAAATTATATAATAAGTGCTTTGGTTGGGTATCTTCTTAATTTTCCTGAGATGGTACGATGCGTTATCCATCAGAATCACGCTGTTTACCGGAATGTTGGGAAGTAAAAATGTGCACAACCAATCTTCAAACATTTCGACGTTCATATCTTGGTGGTAATCTGCATTGGAACTGCTAATGTTTCTTGCTGACAATTTCAAACAGTTGTTAACGAAACTATTTTCACTACCAGCATAATAATTATGCGCTTTTCTCTAGAAGGTGGAACATCTATGACGGTATTCGTTGAATTATCGGTTAACCTTTTCTGATGACGCCATGAGTATCATATCATGTTTCATCGAAGCAAATTATTGATCGAATTTGCCTGCGGTATAAATTAATCATCTTAAGATATTCGTTCCGTAACCGTACAATGCGATCGCTTTCCATTATTCATTGCTATTTATTTACAACTTTATATTTAAATCTCATATCTGTTATGAAGCACCGTAATGTTTCTTGACTTATGTAAGGAAAGTACATTTGTTTTGGTCTAATTTCTCAAAATATTTCGCGTACGGTGGGAACTAATTTCTTTATACAAAAATTATAACTAGTATCTCTTACGGTTTCTGTAATTCCTATATCAATCCTCAAAAATGTCCGGGTACTTCTTTTCTGGCGGTGTGTAACACCCCCTTTGTTTATAATTTTTCTCACCGTACTGTAGGGGACTTGTTTCAATTCTGCAACACGTTTCATAATGCCATACTGGCTGCCCAGCTGTATATGCTCGTATATAATATAATTGTTCACATTAATAGAATAAGACACTCAACTTGCACATATAACTTTGGTTAACTCATCTGTTGGGACGAAGATCTGTAGGTATGCATCGTGTCTCCTGTTCTCTGGTGGAATAAGAGTGTGAACTCCGATGTGGAGCGCACCGCTGCATTTGTTGATGTTGTAAAAGAAAGATGTGGATAAGTGCTTTATATGCTCTTCGATGGCTGGAATGTCAAACTCTCGGTGAAGTTGAATATTTCTAACAAAGCAGTTAACATTGCACACTCTTCAGAGAATTTTATTCTGTTGTGTTCGAACTTTTCTAATATTCGGTTTGCTTGTTGTTCCTCAAATCACCGATATACATTATTATAGGCTTAATAAGGAATTTATGCAGCAACATTGAACCAGAAATCTTTAAAGGTTTTCTTCTGTTTAAAAGCGGATATAGTAGGGACATCAGGGCATAACCCACATTCAGTTTTTGGATAATGTAGTAACACCACATCAGGCGTTTATGAAGTTACAGCGCTAGAGACTTGACGGTTCCATCGTTTGGGTTCCATTCTATGAATTTGTTATTGATAACAGGGAGATCTGGATTGGGTGCATGTCTGAGTGTGGGAATCTTGTCCTGCCATTTATCAGCGTTCTATATGATTCCCCATTTTTGCACCAATGTTATGGGCCAAACGAGATTTTTCGTCGACCCGCAGCGGAATAGGTGGAAAACGGCCTGCAGCTTAGCTCAGAGGAGTAGGGGTGGTTCAAGGAAACCGCTTACGGGAGGGAAATCTTCCTAGTTGTGTACAGGATAGGTCGAAATTAATGGGCGCCGCCTTCCAAATCACAGCAGATTACCAGTTCTCGTGGAAGGCCGAGAAGCCAGCAGTTTACGGGAATCGGACTCACCTTTACTGTGCGTCCTCCTGTGTATGAAGCTTGCAAAGTTCATACCTACACATGAAGATAAAAATACATCAAAACAGAAGATGTGGTAAATTTCAAGACAAATATAATTCAATTATTTGAAATAGGTGACACAATACAAAAACAAAGACTACATCGACAATGATAATATTTATAGTTTAATACAAGATTTTGTTGGAACGTTCGAACTGAAAACGGCTCGCCGTCAGTGGCTTGCGATATTTAACTTCTTAGAACACATCTACGCAGCCAGCGGTGTCGGAGTTTACAGTTTAATACAATTTATGATTACACTTTACTTAACCAAAAGAAGAAAGAATAAACTGGCGAATGAAGGTCGCTTTAAAAAAAATGTGAACCACTTGAAACTTGAAGATTAACTAGGAAAAAGTTTTCACCACACAATTAGAATTTCTCCTGCCTTAGTGCTGTTCGATAGGGAGCAGAGAGAGGCACAGCTGGGGTGTTCCTAAGATCTTCGGGAAGCAGGAGAAATTCGCTGGTACGCCCCTCAAGATAGGATCGCTTCTAACAGGGCTTTTTCGACGTTGAGAGGGAAGAGGTGGGAGTTTCAGAAGTCGGTATCTCCACCGCTGAACGGGAGGATCACTTAAAACAACTCGAAGAACAAAACTTCCACGGGTTTGATAGCCTTTATCCGATACAAATCGATAAAACAATTGCACTGAATTGTTCACTCTGCTAATATATATACCTAATTCGACGTAGGTCGAAAATTCCTTTGCCTTACACAAAAATACGAAACGAAAACTTGATTAGCAGAAGAGCTGCGAAGCAAAACCCGATATTCAAAAGGAAAGCACGTCAGTTCACTCCCAAAGCCTACCGTCCACTTTTTTTTTTAATTTATCAACGGTCCGTAGATGGAATCGGGTAACCGAGCCGAGCAATGGTAGAAATTCGACCCTAAACGCAACGCGAACATGCATTGGCCCAAAAGCACTATACCACATTGCGAAATATGATGCAATCATTCTGGAACGATTTAACACGTGCGCCATGCGCTGCTGACAAAAGGGGTTCTAAGAATTCCTTTTGGCCGCGTCAACAGACTTAATAAACATGTCAAACGTTAAGTTTTGAAAGTGACCTTCCATAACTCAATCTTAAAAAAATAAAATATCGATCGACTTAAGAACGGCAATTGAAATAGAATTTTAATTCCTATGAAGCGGCAATTAAAATGTGACTTTAATTCAGAGGAAATGGCAAAATCAAACGAACATGATACCCCCTATACTCAAAGAGAATTTCCCTGAAATTCTCTTGAGAAAGAGAAAACGCAGGAACAAAACCAAAACGAAAAGAAGAAACAGATGAAAACGTGACGGCATCAAAAAACCTGAAACTAAGTAAAATCGACAAAAACAACCCAACCCAGAGATATCGAAGAACAACCCCCAGCTGTGGAACGACGTCCCACCCCCTTACAATAGACAACGTGGGATTGCGGAAAGATCCAACCGAAACAAAAGAAAGTAAGAAGGCGGAAAGAGGACGAAGAAGAATGGGGACGGGTGTTGGTGATCAGGCAACAAAGGGCTTCAGAGCGCAGTGGAAGAACGAAGAGGAAAGCAAAGAGAAGGGAAGACCATCAAACTAACATACATTCATCCATACATACAATAATGTCAAATCCGGGTAAAGTCTTACAGCGGAGCAGGGTTCCGTCCAACCTGCCGATACAACTCGGGGAGTTTAGGGACAATAGACTTGTAGGCGATTAACGAAAACCAAATGAAAAGAGCGTTCTGTGCGTCACGGGATCAGCACACCAAGTTAAAGACGTCTGAATAGCATTTTCATAATGAACTGACTTCTTACATTAAAAAGGTATTTTGTATTTAAAGTTGCTATTGCAGAAAACTCAATTTCGCACAGATATGTTGTTAGAAATGGCTGCAGAGAATTCATCTACACGACCCAAAACTCAAACATTGATTTAGATCCAAATTGTCTTTTGATGTCGCTTGACGCGAATCTATATAACGCTCCTCTTCTTCAATTAAGAATCCTTCAGTGGTAATTTGAAATGGGTTGGTAACCCAATCGTACAATGCAATTGTGTTCTCGTCGATTACAATTGTTTCTAAAATTCTTCAGCAACAATGTTAAATCATGTTTTATAGTTTCACGTAAAACTTTGGTATGTTGCTCTTCTGCCTTGGGTTACTAATAAGTTCATCCACATTTGCAAATATTTCTCTAAGATATTTGTATTTTGCAATGTAGGTTTAATATATTTAGTTTCGAATTAGTCTACCAAAATTCAATTTCAGAAACAAATGGTCCGTGAGTTCTGCTTCTTCGTGATTTTCCTCGCCGAAGAACAGTGCTATTTCATTTCTTAATTTGCAAGCAAGTTGTAAACATTTCCTTTCTAGTAACCATCTTGTCTTTCAACAAAATAGTGATGTTCCAGCCATGCCTTTACAAATTTAAGAAAACGGTCTTGATTGCAAGGATCTCATAAAAATAATTTACCACGATTATAGATACCTACTGTTAACACAATGTTTAGACCAGGGCTTATTTCCTTTGCAGAAAGAGCTTTTCTATAAATCATGCAATTCGTCGAAATATATTGTGGGTATTATTCCACCGCAGAGGCTTGTAAACTTTTAGACCCTTCCGACATGACTTGTACACAATCAGTACAAATCCCAACACAATTTTTTCAGGGTACGTTTTTGCCTTGTGTATAATATCTTCGTCAAAATGTTGATTAATTTAGATGCTATGGCTCTTCCTTCTACAAAACAATAACTCTTCCACTGCTGATAATCCATCTCAAAAATGAACAAAAGCAATTAAGTGGCAGTGCTTGTTGCATTCTGTTACCTCATCAAGCTAAAAGGATAATAATTATTGGTCACAAAGCTTCGACAGAAGTTTCTGTTGCATATCTTCATATATATATATATATATATATATATATATAGGTATGTTGGTTTTGAGGATTCCGCGGGTGTTGTGTCCTGTGGTTGGTTTCCAGGAATTCTTCCGCGTAGCAACTTCTTGGTCCTGGGACGGACCGGGCTGGTTGTCTTGACCACCACCATCCAGCACAACTTCGATCAGTGGTCAAAACCCTGGTCCCTCGTTCTCAACGACTCGCAGACCCTGAAAACATAGACCAAGAAATGAAGAAACTCCGAAAAGCTCTGCGACAAAATGGCTTCAAGAACCAGACCATCAATGATACACTTAAGCCCAGCCGAGTTAAGCCACAGGATGAAAAAGAAAAAC
>JABXWE010102705.1:0-73338 GCA_014611495.1 Limonius californicus | reverse complement strand
TCTAATTTTTTGGGAGAGACTTTGGGTTTTCTCATTTCTTGCGAGGTTGCTTTACCACAACATGGGGTTTTCCCATTTTTTGCGAGAATGCGCAACAGAACGTTGGGTTTTCTCAATTTTTGGAAAAGTGCTTTAATAGGACGATGGCTTTCTCTCATTTTTTGGCGGAGTGCTTTACCAAGGTGTTGGGTTTTATCTTTTTGTGGGAGAGTACTTTACCAGAAAATTGGGTTCTCTCATTTTCTTGAGAGAATGTTTCACCAGAACATTGCGTTCTTAAATTTACTGTGATCGCTGTTATGAGAAATGGCCTCTTTCCATTACTTCTTGTAACATGTATTATTTTATATTCGTCTCTATCGTAATTTGTGATATGTCTATAACTGGAGCCATATATTATGTATGTAATACTGGCAATATACGTTAATTTTACTAAAATATTGCATCTACTTATTTGAACAGGTTATTTTATACACTCGTTAATATGTTAATTGCTATCGATATTATTACTGGTTTCCTTACTTGTTTTACATTTTTACTTCGCGTTAGATATAAATGTCAAAAACAAGACTATGCATTTTTTATAACCCTAAATTGGTGTCTGTTTTGGTTTACTCATAATCCCCGTCGGCGCAATTTATAAATTAGGCAATCAATAAATTTAAAATTCAAAACAATACAACCTATGTTGGAATTGTTCCAAATCCCGACAATAAAAGTTTTAACAAACTTGGCTCTTGCGTCGTGGATAAACATGTATTCAAGTTGGTCTTATAAATTATTCTTATAAATCTTGAAGAAATCTACACAATGTTTTACAAATCTGAATTTTATTGCTGTATATAATTTTGAAAAACATTTTGTACTTTTTGGTGCTTCCACAATTTGAGCCCGACTACAGTAGCATAAAGATAAAATAAATATAGACCTTACTGAATACGATACCTATTTTTAACCAGTTTGTACATAATAACGGTTATACTTAGAAAAAGAAATTAAATAGCGTTGTCTCATAAATACTAGGCAGATTTCCAAAAGTATCATTGGTCATTCGTATTGAAACGTTCTTCCTAGAAATTTTTTCTGTATAAGCTGCCCATATAACGTGCATACTTAGCGTAGTTCTTATTTTCTTGGATTTTTTTTTATAAGCAGATCTACTAAACAGTTTTGCTTCATCAGCTTGCTGACAGATACGTTATTCTGTAATTTCTCTGAAAAGGAACTTTTATTAGTTCCGAATTATTAACAAATCGTCAATAATCTTTTGTTATTACTGTTAATAGCTGTATGAGATACAATATTATTAGTTGTTTTTTTTTGACACTTGTGAGAATAAGCACACCCGTTCCATGTAAAGTAAACATTCTTTAAACAGTTTTGAAAATTTTCTTAATAAATTGCAAACAATAATAATGGTAAGGCTCTACTCCCCATAAAGAGGTTTGGCCTGCAAGGCGGAAAATCAGAGCTCCCGATCCTTGTTCTCATACCCGGTTGTCACTAGCCAAATTAATGATACGTGGTGATGTGGTGAGCATCACACAATCGATAACCGCATTATTGCCCCTTGTTTATACGAACGCATGTATCCAATTATTTAAAGTGACTGGGTAGGCCGTCCGCCAGGCAGCGAGTCGGGGGTTTGATCTCCCAACTTTCCGCATCGGAGCCCAGTGCTCTAACCACTGGTCTACACTGGGTTAAATTATAGGTAAGTTCCTTAATTGGAAGCAAAGAAGAAGTATAGTAGAAATTTAAAAATTCCTAACAGATCCTAGCAGCAGTAATGTCATATAGCAATCTTCTCTTGCAGCTTTGTAGAAAGATTTATTAGAGTTTTGAATAGGATTTGGTTGAGTTACCATTACTGATCCTGGAAAGTGGCTTTGGAGCAAAAGCTCCACAGTTGCCAGTAGCAGTGGCTTTTCATGGGGGTATTTTTTAAGTACCTACAAGGTCTAGAGGCTTTTTAGCCAGGATACGGTAGAGTCTTGCCCCTTCAGATGTATTTTCAACATCTTGGCAGAGCTTCCTCCACAAATCCCTCTTAGCGTTCCTTATTTGGAGTATTTGTCCCAATCACCTGTTGCTTTTGGTCTATTGAAGAGTTGCCGAGCATTGTTCTCAATTTAGCGAGATCATTGTTCCACCATCCCACTTTTTCATTAGTGGTTATGTTTCTTGGTGGACAGTTATTTTGATATGAGGTTAGCATAGATTTTTGTAGTTGATCTGCTACAGATTCAATTTCGAAGAGGTTATATCTGCCTTTAGAGTTCCAATCAGTCCTCCTTGTATCCCTATACATAAGCATTGTTTTTTCTACATCAGATACCTCAAAATGAGTGTGTCTGGGATCAGATAATGATGGCGCAATAGAAACATGCCATTTTGTAGTTTTTCTGCATATTTCGGAGGTTCCTAGGGTTAGGTGTATGACCTCTCTCCTAACAGTCGCTACAAAGGTGGGTTCATTGCCACGTTTATTACTTGCAGGTTATTACTACACATAAAGGCTAGGAAAGTCTCACCTCTATTGTTCGTGTTGCTGCTGCCCCAGACTGTATGATAGGAGTTTGAGTCTGCCCCTATCAACAGTTCAGCTCTGGTTTCCTCGCAGTGGTTCACTAGCCGCTGTAACTCAGGTGTTAATGGCGGTGTTGGTGTATCGTATGAGAGATAAGCGGAAATTAGTATATGCTTTTATGTAACTCCACGATTTCACACAAGCGGTTCATTACATTATATTACTGCAGGTAGAATAAATGGCGTTAGTAAAGCTATCGCAGAAAAATAATTGTAATCCTAATCGTAATTATTCACTAGCAACTGAAAAAAAATTCAAATCTTATATTTTACTACCAACTATGGCAAGTGACGTTAAGAGACGTCCTGCACAGCCCCCCGTCGGCGACGTTTAGTAAACAAATTATAGGTACCTTTGTTTAATGCTCTTAAGCTTTTTTCCGCACACCATTGCACGAACTTGCCGCCCATTCTTTAGACCCAGTGGTAGTTAACAGGTAAGAATTTGGCCGATACCTAACCAACAGTGTAAATTATATTGCAAAACGCAAGTCAAGTAGATTTATCCAAAGGGTTGGTTTATACCGCTTAACAACTGTCAGAGAATTTTATCGGAACATTGGAAGACCGGCCCTTAGATTGGTATCAGAGTGTTCAATACTTCTATCGTAGTGTTTCCTATTTTAGAGCAAAATTTAATATTCACTGCTGGCTCCATGACGACTGACAGTTACACAGCATAGCCCCTATCGTTCTGTGCAGAAACCAAAAACTATTTGATCCTGCTTGACCGCCCGCTACTGATAGGACTATGCACTACATTTTATATCTTGCTTTCGTTTTGGTTTACCCTCTCGTGACTCCAGTGCTGCAGTGCCAATCCCGGAATGAAATTGCCAAACCCCGTAAACATATGCGAAATATTAAAATATAGTAGAAGGTACTTTGATTTCATATTTTTCCGATGTAGTAAATTAATTATCAATTTTGTATTTTTGAGGTTATATGTAAAACTTTGGTTTACAAATACAAAAATATATACTCTTCTATGTAGCTTAATACAAGCAGATCGTGGGCACTAAGAGAAACTGAATAAAAATAATGATTTTTGTTTTCTTGCGTCCTTATACGTTTCCAAAAATTTATTTTTAGTTATGAAAATATAATATAATAAATTAATAAATGTTAGCAAAGGTAGCGAAAAAGGATTATCCCAGCGAAATTTGGCGGCGAAGTACAACTGTAGAAAAACGCAGATTCAAGGGATTTTAAAAAACACGAGTGAATTAAAGAACATTTGGGTTAGGGACACTAATAACAATCTTAAAAGGCGGCCATTTCAACCATATAAGGATGTTAATGAACTAATTTGGTTTGAGAGGGCACGGTCTCGTGGATTACCTATTAGTGGCTATTTACTACAAGAAAAAGGGCATTATTTTACCAAGGAATTGAAAATTGAAAATTTTACTGGGAGTAATGGCTGTCTTAGAATTTTTTGTGTACGCAACAATATTGTCTTTAGAACAATTCGTGGTGAAAGTACAGTGATAGACGAAAATTGTGTAGTGGAGTGGTTATACAGGGTGTCTCAGAAAGAATGGGCCAGCGTTTAAGCATAGATTCTTTAGGTAAAAATAAACCGATTGAACCTAATATACCTTAGGCAGAAAGTCCTTCCTTAAGAAGTTATAGGGCCTTAAAGTTCAATTTTTTATTTTTTCTTTTTATAGTAATTTTCAAAAATCTAAAGATATTTCTTTGAAATTTGGTATACGTACTTATCATTATGTAGTACAGTCATAGCATTATTTTCATTAACCAGACTTGACCGCAAGAGGCACTTAACCTAACACTGAAATCTTATTTTGGCTCTAACTTTGTTATTAGTAGAAAGTTTTAAAATTTTATTTCATTTTCTGAAAGAGAATTAAAAAATACAAAAATAAGGTACTCTTAGTTCATACGCGTAGAGGCAACCGTTGGCCTTAAAAAGCTTGTCCCAAGTTTTGGGTTGTCGTTTCGACATGCAATTATCAGGTAGCCATGATCACAAAAACAATGGGTAGTGCTTGTGACCTACAGTAAAGAACAATGCTAAGTCAAATTAATACTTTGGTGTTATAAAAATTGTATTTTTAATTTCTGTTTCATTTACGAAAACGCCTGGACATAACGAACGTAGCTGCATTTTCGTAAATCCAAAACAGAAATTAAAAATACAATTTCTATAACATCAAAGTATTTAATTGACTTAGCATTGTTCTTTACTGTAGGTCACAAGCACTGTCCATTGTTTTTGCGATCATGGCTACCTGATAATTGCACGTCCTTACAACAACCCAAAACTTGGGACAAGCATCTCTTTCAGAAAATAAAATAAAATTTTAAAACGTTCTACTAATAACAAAGTTAGAGCCAAAATAAAATTTCAGTGTTAGGTTAAGTGCCTCTTGCGGTCAAGTCTGGTTAATGAGAATAATTCTGTGACTGTACTACATAATGGTAAGTATGTGTACCAAATTTCAAAGAAATATCTTTAGATTTGTGGAAATTACACTAAAAAGAAGAAATTAAATTGAACTTTAAGGCCCTATGACTTCTTAAGGAAGGACTTTCTGCCTAAGGTATATTAGGTTTAATCGGTTTATTTTAACCTATAGAATCTATGACTAAACGCTGGCCCATTCTTTCTGAGACACCCTGTATAGATTACCTGATATTATTGAAAATTATAAAGTAAAAGGTATTTTTGACGCGAGCGAAAGGAGTTGATTGTCTCCTGAGATTCCCGGTAAAACTTTTGTAAAACAAAGGTAGCCGTTGTGTTGGTGGAAAAATGGCAAAGGGAAGGCTACCACTTTCGCTGTGTGCCAATGCCGGGGGCGAAAACGAACCACCGCTTGTAATTAACAAGTCTTTACTACTCCGTTGTTTTAAAAACATTGAAATGTCGAATTGGGGTGTGAAATGGTATGTAAATAAAAAGGCATGGATGACTGCAAAATATTCTACGAAGTGATTGCAACAAATCAATGAAAAACTTAAATTACACAATAGAAATGTGATGCCGTTTCTGTATAACGCCCCATGTCATCAAAAACTATAAATTTTACGATCATTCAGTTGGTGGTCCTTCCCGCTAACACGTCAAGCAAACTACAGCCCTTGGACAAAGGTATTATTCAGACTTCTAAATTTCATTATCGTGGACGAATTCTGTTATCCTTAGTAGCACGAAGGGATTAAGCCAATAATGTTTAGGAGCAAAAAGTCTCCGTTTCTGACGCAGTGGAATGGATAGTAACAGCTTGCCCAATGGTGAGTCACAAATAATCAAGCAAGTGGAATAGATACAAATGCATACATTCTTCAAATGCAGAACTACAGATTGACGATGTTGAAAAGGAATTAGAACAACTGGGAAATCTGGAGAACGTGGAAATTGGTACAAACGTAAACGAAGAAATTCCACCGTGTGAGGAACCCGGCGACAACTGAGAAAACGAACTTTTACAAGCTACAATAAGAGAAAAGGAAAGTGAGGACGCTAAAGACAATAATGATAATGGTGATATTGAAAACGAATAGGTCTTGCAAGCATCAATTCGTATTGCAGAGTGTTTAAGTTTTTCAGTTAGATTCAAAAATTTAGCTAAAGACTTAGGATCAAACAAATTAGTGAATATGTTATGTGAGCTAGAAACAATGTCTCAAAAAGAAATTGTGTCTAAGAAATTAGAAATTGTATGAACTATTTTAGAACAATACTTTTGCCATGAGGGTTAAGACCACTCCTTTAAAAGACCATTCTTTAAACGAACTAGTGGTAGTTATTTATAGGAGTACTACGGATTTAGTATTACGCCACATTGAACAATGTGTTACTGTTTTACTGTGTATTAATGCGAGTTTCGTGGAGTATATCATTGCAGTATATGTAAAATAAGGAAACATGTTTGAAAATACATTCCATTTTGTTCTAAACGCCCGCTTTGAAAGTCTCTACATTTTAACATTTCTACCTTCAAATGGCTTCACGTTCAAACATCCCTGTCTTCAAACCTTCCTGCGTTTCAACGTCCTAGCCTTGCCTTGCCTTCAAACGTCGTTACCTTCAAATGGCCCTGACATAAAATGTCCCTGCCTTCAAATGACCCAGCCTTCAACTGGCCTTGCGTTCAATCGACCCTGCCTTATAACGTCTCACTTTCAAATGACCCCGTGTTCAAGCGTTACTGCTCGCAAACGTTACTGATTTCAACCGTACCTGCCTTCAAGCGTTCCTGCCTAAAGTTGCCCTGCTTTGAAACGTTTTTGCCATCAAATGTGCGGGTCTTTAAATACGGCCTTGCCCTCAAATATATCTTTTTCCAAATGGTCCTACCTTAAAAGGTCCTTATCTTCAAATGTCCCTCACATCAGACGGTCCTGTATACAAACGTCCCTACCTGCAAATGTCCCTGGTTTCAAACGGCCCTGCCTGTAAAACAGTACTATATACTAAAGGTTCTGTGTTGAAATGACTCTGACTTTTAAAGTCCCTCCCATCAAACGGTCCTATCTTCAAGTGGCCCTGCATTCAATCGTCCCTACTTTCTAATGTCTCACTTCCAAACGGCCCGACATTCAAACGTTACTTTTAAACGTACACGCCTTCAAGTGTCCCGGCCTGAAGCAACTCTCGTTTGAAACCTATATGCCGCCAAATGTTCCTGCCTTTGAAAACGGCTCTGCCTTAACACGTTTCTTTTTTCAAACGGTCCTACCTTGAAACCTCCCCGTCTTCAAATCTCCCTCCCTGCTTGCAAATATTCCTGCTTTCATACGAGTCCGTCTCCAAACGGCTTTTCGATCAAATTGTCCAATATTCAAACGGTTCTGCGTTTTATCATCCCTATCTTCTGACATCCCACTTGTAAACAGCTTCGTGTTCAAACTTTATTGATCTCAAACGTACCTGTTTTCAAGCTGCCTTGACTTGAAACGTATCGGCCGTCAAATATCCCTGCCTTTAAAAACAGCTCCGCCTTCAAATGCCCCTTCTTTTAAATGGCCGTATTTTAAAAAGTCCGTGTCGTCAAGTGTCCCTCCCATCAGCCAGTCCTGTTTTCCAAAGTCCTTGCCTTCAAACGACCATGCCTAAAAATGTCCCTGCTTTCAAATGATCCTGCCTTTAAGCGTTCCTCTCATCAAATGGTTCTATCTTCAAACGTCCCTGCATTTAAACCTCCTTGCCTTCAAACATCCTTGCCTTCAAACGTCTCTGTCTTCAAACATGTCTGCCTTGAAACGGTCCTGACTGTAAATGGCCCTACCTTTAAAGGGTCCTGCCTTCAAATGTCCCTGGTTTCAAACATGTCTCCCTTTAAACGCCTCTGCGTTCAAATGCGTGCGCGTTCAAACGCTCTCCTTCAAACAAGCGCGTTCAACCTGCTGCGCCCAAACTTCCTACTCAATGTGCATTAACAACGGATGTTCATCGTAGATTCCCACCTTTTGGAGTTTTCTATAAATTGCTATTCTAAAACATTCTGCAATGTTAGGGCTAAATGAATTTTACAATGTACATAAAGAGTTATGATAATACTATGTTACTAGTTATGATGATACTAATTTTTTTAGTAATACTCAAAACACATTCATGTATAGGTAGGGTTTGTTGATTTTTGTTGGTTGCAATATGAAACGAGAATAATTGTGTACAGGGTGTCCCCAAACGTCGGGGAAATATTTCACATATGAATTACAGAACTCATATAAACATATACCCTAAACGTAACCATTCCCTAGTTATTGTCTATTTCACAATTTAAGTGATAAATAAATCTTTTTTTAATACATTTTTATTTAGAAGAAATGTTCAAATCTCCATTGTGTTCGATACACAAAGCCGCACGTCGCAGAAGGTATCGCTACGTTCTTAATATGGTTGCTGAGTTATTCCTAATAATATCGGCAGCCTGCTGTATTCCTTGGGGTAATTCTTCTACCGTGCATACTTCAGTTGCATAAACAATCTGTTTCATGTGACCCGAAAGATAAAAATCTAATGGTGTCAGGTCCGATGAACGCGGTGGCCATACTACGGGTCCTCTTACTCCAATCCATTTTCCCCGAAAATGTTCATTAAGCCAAGCGCTAACACGAAGATATTGATGTGCTGGTGCCCCATCGTGTTGATATCACATTGCACGTCTAATATTTAATGGCACATCTTCCAGTAATAATGGTAAAGAGTTTTCTAGAAAACATTCGTAATTTGCACTATTCAAACGGTGTGGCAGTTCAAATGGTCCAATCAGACGATTATTAAGAATGCCAGCTATCATATTAACACTAAATCTTTGTTGATAATGCGATCTTCTTAAATGAGGATTTTCTGTAGGCCATTCATGAAAATTATGATAATTATTGATACCAACTCGTGTGAAAGAAGCTTCATCGTCCATAAAATATGCGGAAGGTTCTGATTATTTTGTACCCAATAACAAAATCTTAAACGTGCTTCAAAATCATTACCTAGAGCTTGAACTCTTTGATTATGATATGGATGTAATCGAGCACTTCTTATTATTCTCCAAACCTGGTTTCTGCGTATTCCATTGCGCAATGCAATTCTTCGCACACTTAAAGACGAATCTTCTGGTAATAAATCATGAACTTGTTCATCATCGTTTATGGTGCTACGGACAATCCTTGGCCGACTGCATGTCTTGCATTGAAAGTGCCATGTTCCCTCAGCTGAAGATATGAATTAAAGAAAACTGCACGCGTAGGCAGTCTTCTATTGGGATATCTTCTACGCTGTTCTTGTTGTGCTGCTAAAGTATTTCCATCACACAGACCGTAAACATAATGAATATCTGCATATTCTTCATTTGAAAATAGCATTGGCATTGTGAATCACTTGTGAATTACGATGGGAATAAGGATACAAAGAAGAAACCAATAACTTCAGTATCACAGTAATAAACTCACAAGTTATAACCAGTAATTTGTTAAACACGATTTTCAAATGTTACCAAACAAAAGCCGTAATCGTGGCAACTAGATCAGTATTTCAGAAATCCGTTGAACTAAAATTCCAGCCACATAAATTATGAAATACACAATAACTCGTTAACGGTTACGTTTAGGACATATGTTTATATGGACTCTTCGACTCTAAATAAGTTCTGGAATTCATCCTTGAAATATTGCCGGTATGTCTTGGGACACACTGTGTATGAAAGCATCCGTATAGGTTGCGGAATTATCATGTAAAAATGAGAAAACTTTTCAGTGGCTTAGTATTTAGCAGCGAATTTATTTTAACATATGATTTAATTTCAAAAACCATAAATAATAATTTTCCTAGATTTAATTTGTATATAATGCAATGTAATGTAAATCATTTTAGATTACCAGAAACAATTTTATATTATAAAAAATTAAACATATGTATACAATAAAATATTGAACGAAACCAACCAGGTGAAAATTGGTCTCAGTTTACAAAGTTATGTTCTGTTTAAAAATTTTTTGACAATGTAATGTAATACAATGTACACTTTTTTTTGACATATAAATCAGACGACCTGGTTACTTGCTAACTTATAAACAAATTCGAACCCTACATTAATCAAGGCTTCTCTATTTTGCAGGTGTGGATATTCGGGGATACGTGGTGCAGCATTTGGTTAGCGCTTGACGTGTGGATGTGCACCGCATCAATCTTAAACCTCTGTGCGATCTCCCTGGACCGCTACGTGGCAGTAACCAGACCCATTACTTATCCCAGCATCATGTCTCACTCCAGGGCAAAGATCCTGATCGGGGCCCTTTGGGTTCTTAGCTTTGTCATTTGTTTTCCGCCCCTGGTTGGATGGAAGGATAAAAAGGTAAACGATTTCACGGGGTACTCTTGACGAGGTGCAACTTCAATAATTTTAAGAACTACATCGATTTAGCGTTAACTGCAAGGCTTTAATTATTTCAAATTAGAGTCTAATCGCTTCGCTTGTAACTTCTAATTAACACTAATTTCCAATTAGTCATATTAATTTATGAGGATGTAGTGGAATTGCTGCTCAATCGTTCTAAACCCAAGGGGGTTGTTGCGCATTATTACGAATCTGTACGGTGTGTTAAAGTTGCTCGTCTGTATATGAAAATGCGATCTTATACAATACTATTAAGAACCATTGAGATGCAATTGTTGCTATGAAGCATGCAAGTTTTAAATTTGATCGCGTACCAAAAATAGTTGGTTTTATTCGCTACAGTCTTAGGTTGAAAATACCGTCATAGGTTTATTTTATTTATGAATTTATATATTCGATGCCTTTTATTTTAAACTAGGTAATTGCCACTTTGTAAAATGCATTTATTAAAAAATTGTTTAATTTACACTGCTTTGAATCACGTACTACCGAGTGAAGTTATCCTGTTAAATGTTTAAGCAGAAGGACTTTATGTTTTTTACCGGATGCTATAACAAAAACCAGGCCAAGCAATTTAAAAAACATTTTAATTGCTGCCGCTTAAGGAAAGTTTGTATACTTAGACTATATGAACAATTTCCCCATTCAATAATTTCTAGAGTTTACTGGACTAAAGTAAAAAGTAAGGAGGATAGAGAGTTTGACCAATTCTATAGTCAATAGGTTTTGTTTGCTGTTAAATACAAAAAATATTATAATAATTTAGTAATTTCATTGTATGGTATATTGTTTCCCCAATTCGCTTAACATGGTTATCAATTGCCTTACTATCTAATGGCCGGTTCTAGGTAATTTGCTCGCTACCACTTGCTCGCCGCTGTTTGCTCATCATCGAAGGCTCGATTGCCGATTGCTCGGTGGTCCAGATGGTGGTTAAAATCAGGGATGGTATTGAGCTCGTCATAAGGATGAAAACATTTCCATCAAACATTGGTCGAAAGATGAATCCCTCACATGTTATGACTCATTTCATTATTAATTTTTGCAAAAAAATTATAGGTCATGAAAGCAAAAATGTTATCTTTATTTACAAAAGTTTTCGTCTAACCATTAACTGTCTCATACTCTCAAAGAGTTTTGGCTTCATTCGTGTAATTTCGAAGATCTTGATAATGTGATTTTGTAATTCCTCTATATTATTGCTTAGGGTTGCATGAATAAGAGTCTTTCGGTGCACTTATAGAAAGAAATCTGAAGGGTTGCAATCTAGGGAATGCGGAGGCCACATAATTGGTTCACTTCGACCAATCCAGCGATCGGGATATCTTGCATTTAGGTACTCTTTGACGGTCAAGCTGAAGTGGGTAAAATGTTGTCACTAGTTGGACCAAGAGAGGGTACTTAGTTTCCACCAGTACATTCTAGAGCTTAGTGTTAACATAGCTAGGATGTCCTATTTTTTAGATTTTTAGCAAAGCTAATATCTAAAATAATTCCTAACAGGTTAAAGGTAAAGGTTTAACTACGTATTGAATACATTAATTAAAATAGTACAAAGCAGAACGATCAAAACTTTCGAAGAGTTTATTCTTCCAAATTAAAAATTAGATGAGCTGTAACTACGAAGTGAGCATTTTCTTCCTCATCCTTATGACGAGCTTAGTCGGGTCTCCGACTGTGACCAGCTATTTCCGGACTGTATATACCACATACGCAGTATGTCCCATTGAAACCTATCTTTATATATATATATATAATAATTGAATAATTATTCAACAATTTAATTACAAATAATTTCCGTCGAAGTTAAGGCACCTATCCCATTGTTTTACTAACCGACGTATACCCTGCTCGAAGAACTTTTGTGGCCGCTGATTGAAGAAGTCTTCCACAGCTATCTGTACTTCTGCGTTAGACTCAAAATGCCGACCTTTTACCGCCTTCTTCAGCGGTCCAAAAATATTGAAATCCTAAGGCGATAGATCCGGGCTATAGGGTGAATGCACTGAAAACCTCAATTTCTTTCGTTGAAGATTTTCTGTTACCACATTAGCAACAGGGGCCTAGCATTGTCGTGCAGCAAAATGACCCCACGCATAAGTTTTCCTGGAGGTTTCCGTCTTATTGCTTCATGAAGCTTGTTTAAAGTTTGATTGTACGGATTCGCATTGACATTTACTACTCGAGGTTCCTTAAACTCTGTCAACAAGGGTCCTTCATGGTGGAAAAAAATGTTAGCATCACCTTTCCTGCAGGAGGTTGTGCTTTAAACTTCTTCGGTGGTGGTGAACTTGAATGTTTCCACTGCATCGACGATAACTTACTGAATGGCTCGTAGTAATGGCATCAAGTTTCGTCAGCAGCAGCTACTGACAGTAGAAAGTTATCACCATTTTGCCTATAGTCTGTGCGGTGTTGCAGATATAAGCTCATTCGAAAGCATTTTTGTTCGTTAGACAAGGGACGCGGAATCCATAGTGAACAAACTTTGCTGTAACCCAGATTACGAACAATACGCTGGACAGACCCTACACTCGCACCAACAGTCTCTGAAATTTCTCTAATTGAAATTCGACGATTTTCTCTAATAAGGCGTTCCACACATGCCACATTGTTTTCTGTTAATGCAGTACAAAGTGCACCTGGTCGCGGCTCATCCATATTTCCCTTTTTTCCATTTTTACACTTTCGGCACCATTCCTTTACAGTGGGGAAGGCAATACATGCATTTGCATACACTGCTTGCATTCGGTATGAATCTGCAATGGCTACACACCCTCAGCGCCTAAAAATTGTAGGACAGCACGCTGATCAAACTTGGACGGATTTTCAACAATAAACGCCAAATCAAATACGAAGTTTTGAAAGTCAGAATCAAATTTAAACGCCAGAAACTTATTAATTTGTTGCCTACAAACACTACTCACATTCTCTTCTAAGAGTGCTTTATCTGTTATGAGTCGTAGCCATCTTCTCTCCTATGCCTGTGTTGCGCGTTTAGAGTGCCACGGACATACAGGACCTACAGCTTAACGTGGACTCCAAACCACGGGAAGTGTAAACACTTCTACTTCAGAGAAGATTTAGTAGGCAGAATATCTCGCTGGTTTGCCATTTCCTTGCGAGGGAGATTGAAGAATTATCAATAGCATATACTAAATGTCTACAGGTAATATTTAATTTTCAGAATAAATTATATTCCGCGCGGCGAGTAATCGGCGTAGCGAGTAAATTGTTGTAGGGCTTAGAGCAAACAGCAGGCGAGCCTACGGTGGCGAGCAAACGGTGGCAAACAAATGGTGGTAGGCAAACGGCAGTGAGCAAGTAAGGGGACACCATCCACTTAGTAGCCGTAATCCGATAACTGAATTACCGGGATGCCGAAGACTTTTATTAATCTTTGTACTCGTTTTTTTTCTCATTCATTCATACTACCGTTTTTCCCCCGGAACCGCCTTCGCATTACTTCAGGGGGGTGCGAGCGTCCCTTACATACTAAACATTCATGCATCATGCACCATAAACTTAACTAAGCGAAATGTGCTCGCCCGAGCTGGGATTCTAACGCCCCAGCCGATCGACTATATTTCGCTGTGACCTCGAGTGGCAACTCGTTCCCGCACTAGTCCACCGAGGCTCCGTTTGTACTAGTTTACGATGTAACTTCCTAACCGGACTACCCGGATACCGAATAATTCGGCTATCCGCATTATCCAGAGACAGAATATTGTGGATAGCCAATCTACTTAAATTTTCGAATAAGGGACGATTGATTACCGGCATCAAAATATTCAATTTTTCAATTATCAGAGTATAGGTTTATAAAATATCCACCAATGTTCCTAAAAAAAACTATTATTATCATATTATAGAGAGGATGGCGTTGCTGTCTTACTGTCCGCGGTTTTGAGGCCAGTTAAAATTTGTTGTTTATTGAATTTATGGGATATAAATGATCCTACAATTTTAATCTTTGAGAAGCAATAGTTAATTGATAGATAATATAATACTTCCAGAAATGAAGTAAACTCATAATGGAAATTAAGGAAATTAGTGTTCTATAGTTATACAGTGCTACGTCTTTAGCTAAATTTAGAAGAAAACTTCTAAAATTATAATAACTTAGTGGTAGTATGGACAATACCAAACTGATAAATAAACTAATGCTAAAATGCATTTTCCTGTTACTATTTTATTAACATGAGAAAAATTTACGATAGAAATCTTCGGAAGATTATGAAACGAAATTTTTTCGTTGTAACTTAAGTTTCAAGAGAACATAATCATATAGACAAAAATTCAGTTCATTTTGTTCAACAAAAGTATTATTAAACCCAATTATACAAGTTTTTGTATTATTTTCATTATAAATAGATATTATCGCAATATTCCAAAGTTGGGATTAAAATTAACCATTCTCAAAACTAGCAATTAGTTGTTTTAGAAATACAATATTAGAGCAGAAATTCAATCGTATCTATGAAATAGGGCAGTGTTGCAAAAATTAATGACTTAATTAGTGATACCGTTTCAAGTTGTACTTTGTAATATCCGTCCTGTATGAAAAAAGGGAAGCTATCCAAATATAATCTTCCCTTTTTCCGAATCTATTTCTTTTCTGAATACGTTGGTAAGGGTGGGAAGCGGCAAATTGATCAGTATTCCATAATTCTAAGAGTTTCTTCTATTAAAATTATCTATATTCGGTTAGTCCAGTTTCTTTGATCGGTCCGGTGAACACAATTATTCCGTATTCAGATAATTCGAGTAACTGCAATATTTGATATACAAATCCGTTTAACAGAATTATTCGTTTTCCTGAGAATCAGCGTAACTGCATTATTGGACATACAGATAATCCGATGAACCGAATGGTTACCTATTCATATACTCCGGTTAAGTAAATTAAATACGTATTATGAAGCTTTCACACGCCTTATAAGCCCATTGCTTTAGTGTGAGGCAAGGGTAAGCTAGTTTGGGCAATGCACAACAGGGTCCGACGCTGCGGGTTACCGTGTTGGTGCGTAACCGTACTTAATCTGTCTGGTGTGTGATGTATTTTTGTGTATATGATCTTGTTACTCCTCTAGTACGATCGTAACACGAGGAGTGCCATTAATTTGATCCCCAATGACAAATGAAGACGGCGACCCAGTACCGACCAATTAGGTAATTAGAAAAATTGCCGACCTTGGGGTGATTCGAACCGAGCAGCGCTTTGACTATTCCATCCAAAGTTTGGCTCTCTTACCACTGATGCATCTATGCCCTTTAGCTAAATTATATGGTATCAGATAATTCCGATATCCGAATTATTCGGTATTAAGATAATCTGGCTAATTGAATTATTCAGTAACTAGATAATATGCTTAACCCAATTATTCGGTATTCAGATCATCTGTTTAATTTAATTATTTAATATCTATCTTCATCAGGGTAGGACGGTTAAAAGAACAACTTGTGTATCGATTAGCCTAACTAGTTAAGCGATTAAAATAGTTCTAAAACCAATCCTAGTACTTACATAATATTACAACTTTCAATTTCCTAGCAACTTGATTGACTATAATAGAAAGGGGAAAGCAAAACTTGTGCAATAGAAAGAGGGACCAAAGAAGGGATAAAATAGTCCAAACCATCAAAACAAAAAACTTAGTCCTCTATCAACATTAACTTACGTCTGAATGGGCTCTGATACTGCAAAATTTGCAAAAATTGTTGCCAGTCAAAGGCGAATAAAGCGAATCGTGCTTGGAATATCGCTGAAAGATACACTTAGAAATGAGCATATCAAAAGTACATCGAATCTAATAGACGTAATACAAAGAATAGCACAGCTAAGTGAAATTGGGAAGGCCACACTGCACGAAAGCATGACCATAGAAGGACGAAGCAGCTCTTGGAACAGAGTCCTTGAATAGGTGCACGCAGTAGAGGATGGCTTCATATACGATGACGAGATGTTATAGTAAAAATAGAAGGGCAGAGATGGATACCAAAACTAAGAGATAGGGAACAATGGAACAAAATAGAAGAGACCTAGTTCAGTTGTCTTGTCGGTTATTCGTGATAGATTATGTATTTAACACTGTGTTCCCTAAAATATGATATCGATAAGTAGACTATACACACATTACCCTACTGTCACTTTTCAAACACAACAAAATGGTCAATTATACTTCTTAATCATGCTGACTAAACAGAGATTTGATAAGCCCAATTTTGATATTTAGAGAAAATCATCATTTGCAGATGACAGATGCAGTAAAATACTTGCTTACCTTCTTACTGCAAGTGCAAAAAAATTGTATTTAAGTTTAAGACAAGCTCTAACGTCATTTTAATAATTAAGGGAAGGTAGAAATCAGCCAGTTCTTGTTGACCCTGGCTATAACACCTATATAACAATTACGTACCTTTTACATAATAATTACGTAACTTTTACATAACAGTTACGGAAGAGTTATGCAGCAGTTGCATAACATTTATATAATGCAGCTAGAACACTTCTTTCACCGTACGTCCGATTATAACGAACACACATATAAGTGCTCAGTGAAATCCCGCTTATAAATAATAAATTACTGTATATATAACAAAATGCCGTAGAACTACCGTTTCTTATTCATGCTATATAAGAATTTTTGTATTTAGGTATATCCATTTGGTCTTATTTCTGAAGACAGAAATAAAACGAAACAAAATGGTGTCTCTATTCTCTTACAAAGAACTTCTACTGTTATATAGTAGTTATATATGACAGTTCGCTTTTACAAGTGAATCGTTTTCAAATGAAGCACCTATTAGTAAAATTAATACATAACTATGCAAAGGAATAGATTCATCATACTGAAACCACTATTATTGTCAATGTAATATACAGATTCCATTTAAACACGCAGAATAGAAAATGATGTTAAACCTGATGCAATTTGACGTTTGCCTTTAAACAGCTGCCTGTAACAGAGATGCTGAAAAGTCAGGCGTCATATTAAATTAATTAAAATTGAAGTTTAAATGTAGTTTTGTTAGGTATGGATTTTACCAGGTTTCCTAGATAATCTAAGAAACTAAAATATCATGAATTCTGAATCAGAGATGCGATTAATTCTGCTTTTTTGTAAGGGCTTTCATATCCTTTTGTGGATACTTTTTGCCATAAGTACTATAGTGGATGCAGGTCTAGGGGTTTCTCTGCTAGTGCATACTATTTACAATGATTTTGTTATAATATGTTAAATTTGGTGGAATTAAGATTTCTCTATGTTAGGCTTGTCCTTTGTTGTCAATTTTTCTAAATTCAAAATACTTTCTAATAAATCAAATAACTAATAATTAATTACATTTTAATATGGCGTTAATTTGGCGACTGGAAACGCCTACGCTATTGTATTAAGTAATTATAAACCGATTTTGTTTGAATAATTACGCTTTTTGCTTTTGCTACCATTTTGAGCTTATGAGAAATTTCAAGGTGAAGAAATGTTATAAAAATCCTCTTCTTCTTACATTAGGGCTTAGCCTTGTTTCTTCCATTGCCTCTCTTTCGTATGGATTATTAGCGATGATGATGTCTCCGTACCAATGCTTATGTGGTCTTCCTGGGAGTCGTCTCTTAGGATGTTTCTATGTTTGAAGTTTCCTCCCTAATCTTTGTCTCCCATTCTTCTCACGAGATCTCTCCAGTGTCTGATTTTGGGCCTTGTACATCTAAACGCATCCTGTACTTCGCATAGCTAACGAATCTTTTCACTATGAACCCTGTCAAGCAGAATTAAGCTGGTAATGATTCTTATAGAGTTTTCATCGCTGTGGCTCTCATAACTTATTCGGTTAATGTTGTTTCTGCTCTTGTTTCAACTGCTCATGTTAACAGTTGCCTTGCACAGATTTTATATATTCTGGCTATGCCTTTTACTGTCATTTCGCCAAATGATGTTACGGAGACGTCCAGATACTATTGCGGCTTTAGTCGTCTGGGTCTTCAATTCGCTTCTGGTGTTGCTATCACCTGATATATTGGCATCAAGATCTTTAAATTGCATAACTTGCTCGATCGATTTTCCAATGACTTCCAGCTCGCATCATGTATGTGCTTTAGAGATGACCATTGATTGTGTTTTCTGGTTAGAAATCGCATTTTAGATTACTCTGCAGTTGTTTTTAGTTTGAACAGCAGATGTTGTAAATCGTTTTCGTTCTCGTCTGTTAGGACTATATTGTCAGCATAGATTAAAACTTGTATTTTGCGGTTTCGTATTTTATAACATATGTTCTTGCTATTAACGCTGTTTATTACCTGGTATATAACAATATTTAAAAGAGCAGGGCTTAGGCTGCCCTTGCCTAATGCCGGTTGATACGGGATAATCTTCCGTTAGCCCGTTGCAGGTTTTAATCCTTGTCTTGCTATTCGTATTTAGTTTGTCATTTGTCTATCAATGATAATATTATCATGCAGATTGTTAATACATTCGTATGTTGTATTCTCTCGGACTCTTGAGAGAAATCAACAAACCAAAGGTAGAAGGGTTTATTAAACTTAATAGACTTTTTTTCTAGTTGGCGTAGGATGAATATTGCATTTGCAGCAGGCTTGTTTGATTGAAAACATTGCTGTTCTTTCCTTGTTCCAATTTACCTTGTTATTTTCTGGGGTACGATTTTTCTAAGTAATTTGAGAATGCTACTCAATACACATATACCCTTATTGTTCTTAGGGTATAGTATTTATCCTTTTTTAAATATGGTTATTGATATACTCATCCGTATATGTTCTTTTCTTTTTAAGTTCTTGATCCCGTATAATTATCACATTATTTTATTAGTAATTCCGTTAAGGCTTTGAGAACTGCTGTTTCAGGTTTTAATATTGTGGTGGTGACGCCCTTTTGGGTAATATCTATTTCTATTTTAGCAATCCCTTCACTGTTTCTCATTTCACCTATTCGTTTCTACATTCGTCCGTGTTATTTGCAATTGACTTGTATAGTTTCTGAAAATGTGTTCCTAATCTTCTTTGGAGATTGTGTATATATGAATAGTTCATTTATAGGTATTTTTCTATTTTAAATCTCATGCCATCTTTTTTGGCTCCCCTACAGGTCATTGGAGAACTTTTCTTAGTATTTTCTTTTTGGCATTTTTATTAGAATGTTTACCCCAACATTTCACAGACTGTGGAGCGCGCCTGTCTGGGAGGGTACGAAACTCCTCAAAGGGAGGCTCAGCAGAAAAATACTAGAACATAGATTAGCATAAATATTGCATATATAATTTAGTCACGAGTAAAATCTAAAATCACATATAAAACTTACTTACAGTTATTTAAACAAACTAGTGACTTAAATGCGACTGTTTGGAACTGTATAATTTGTACATGTTTGATTCTAAATAAGTAACCACTACCCTTAGCTCACACTCGATAATGAGCCGGTTTCTGTATTTCGATTTTACACAATATATGCAGAGAAATCTTCACAAAGATAAGATGTAGGAAATGCCAATATAATGTGTATTGCTTTCTTGAATAACGCTGGCAAATTCTTCTGCGAATTAATCCAAAACTCGACAATGGTTACCAATGAAAATTGTCTCTTCTTTTCTGTACTTGACATTAACTCAATAAATTGTTTCTCTTTCTCCAACTATATATCTGTAGGTGTAACTTCAAACTGGTATTTTATCAACTCGTAATTGGTCAGAAGACTATCATTTTCAAAGACGTAACGTTTAAAAGTTTTAGATAACGTATTTGAAGGATGTTTTATGCACCTACAAATGACACATACATTTGTATGGCTTGGTTTGCCATTGTTAATAAATGTTTTTAAATTAATAAACATTTCTGTGTCTTCACTCTTTCTCTTGTTTGGCCAACGTTCTAATTTTCACGAAAATCTCTTAATTTTATCTGATCCTTGTAATATATGAGTATTATTTCCTTGTAACTAGGTTTTTAAAATACTTAATTTTACAAAAATATCAGCCAAATAAGCCAGTTTCATTATGAATAATTCAGCAACAAAATTATTGGCATCTTTGTGATTTTCTTCTTTAAAGTACGCTTAATTTTTCTGCCTAAGCTCTAAGACTCGTTATATAACTTTCCTACATGATAACCAGCGAGATCGCAATGAGATAGTAGGGCTGAATGGTCAGCGCACATTGAACAAAATAATCTGGGCCTTAAGGCCCTGTTTTTACATAATTTACAACAGAAATTACAACGGATAATACCAAATTAAGTCCTGCGCTGATTTCCTTCGAAGTGATTGGTTCTCTGTGTGTCATGCAATGGTGCCAAGTGGCATGTGATTTTTTTGCGTATAAGTGCTTCTAGACCATCATATTTTCCTGCGACCGCCGGTGCCCCATCAGTACAAACACCAACACAGTATTTTCACTCCAGGCTCGAGTTATTGTCAGCCTTTTGAAATAAATCTGGACCTGTACTTCTTTTCTGAATTTCTGTGCAGAAAAGTAAGTCATTGTTTATAGATGCACTATCGCAGTAAAGTACGTAGGCTATCGCTTGTGCATCTTTGATAGTATCCGTTGCTTCGTCTAGATAAATAGCAAATTCTTTGTTTGTAAATTTCGAAAGAAGCTGCTCCCACAGATCCTCTAACATATCATCAGTACGCTTACTAATAGTATTATTTGATACTGGTATTTTCTGAATTTATGTAGCATAACTATCTGCAATCATTCTTGCGACCATAGCAGCGGCAGCAGGAAGAATAAGATTTTACGCAATAGGATGTGGTTTTTGCGCTTGGCTATGCGAATTATATCAAGATGCAAACAGAGTTTTTTGAGACAAGGACAATACTGTATTACAGGCTAATTTCCGATTACCCACTCTTTCAATTTCTTCACACAGAAATCCCAAGGTATATTTTCATGTTTTGATGATATGTTTGCAAATGCCTCTTTATTTTATTTGGTTTCAGTGTCAGCAGCCAAAATATTTAAACATATTACACACTGTGGTCGCTCTTTACCATTGACGACTGGATTGAGAAGGTTGGCAGCTTTTTTATCTGCAGACACCATGTACTTGCACGCTCAAAATCACCTTTAGACTCGGTTAAATATTTTTCCATGGTATGGTTCAGGCTCAGGTATAACATAAAACATATGAAATATTACGCGTCTAGTTGCTACTACGCTTACAATTAAACTAGTCTAACTGAACATGCATCATAGTTTTATACGTTCTATCCCCGCTGTCGCACTTTATGGAAAATGCTATAAAAGTTTGGGAAACGCTGGTTTACCCTGTTCCTTATCAGCTTGTAATTCTCAGATTCTTCTGGTGTTTTGTTACCTCTATACTATAAGTATGTTGACTCATTTCTGTTGCTACCTTTTTCACATCTTCGGTAAACCACCGTGTTTGTTCTTCCGTTGGTTTTCACGTTCTTTGTTCCAATCGCTTCCTTACCACTATTAATTATGTTTGAACTTAGTTTTTCCCATACCTGTTCGACGTTGTCCTCTACATGTACTGTGTTACGTCTAATTTGAAGTTTTAGTTTTTCTTCATACAAGTGTATAATGTTTTCGTGAGTAATAATTGATGTTAAATTGTATAAATTGTGGCCCATTTTTTCTGTTATTGGCATTTCTTTAGAGTTAGGTTATATCGGATTTTATACAGAATTAGTCTGTGATCTGACACTATGTTTGCTGAGTTCAATGATCGGATGTCTAAGATTTGACAGGGGTACAGATTTCTGTTTTCGATTATATATACATGTGGTGTGCGAAAAGGTGTTACTAATCCTTAGTTCGTTTTGGCCACACAACACTATTAACGTAACACCGTTATTATTTAACGACGCTACGTTCGATGAATGCCTTACACCAGATACGTCGGTATTTCTTATTGTTGAATTGAGGCCACCCATAATCAGGAATAACTTTTCGCTTATAGATATTTCATCTATTACGTCCTCAGCATTGTTAAGGACTGATTCTGTTTCTTCTTAGAATTTTTTCATGTCGGGTGCTTAGGCACTTACGAGAATGTAAATAAAGTCATGAAACTGGTACCGTAGCGTTTGATCAGGCAACACTGGTGCCGCGGGAGTAGAAGGGGCGGCAGCTGAACATATGATACGCCTTCAGTGCGAGTTTGAACTCGCTAGAGTCATTTGATTGTCCATAGAGGTTTTTTTCGTGAAACATTTTTTTTTAGTGACATCAATTTCGAGCAACGGTGTGTTTTGTCAAGGGCCCAAGTCTTTCGGTGGTTTAAGGCGTTTTCAGAAGGAAGAGAGTCGATTGAATATGAACCTAACAGCGGAAGGCCTTCATTTTCAAGAACCGATGAACATTTTGATAGAGTCCGGGATCTTGTGCGTTCAGATCGTCGGTTGACAGTCCGAATGGTCAGGGAAAGGTTGAATTTGACTCACACCACCGTTCATCCGATTTTGACCAATGAATCGGGCATGATAAGAATCTGCGCTTAAATGGTTCCGAAAAACCTCGTATAAAGTGAAGTTCTCCTTCCTCAAAGTTCATAGTTGTATGCGTCTGTCTCTCATTAATATATGTCATTTTTTCAATGATTTCTTCGAAGTCTTCGTGAATGAGTAGTCCCACATCAACATGGCCGCATTCTTCCTTGTTTTTTCCGTTATGAAAAACGCAGATGTTCACTTCCTTTTCCTGTCTTCTCTCTTTCTTCCATAGAAGATAACAATTGTATGTCTGTTTATTTCCAGGATGATTTCTTGGTCTCTGTTAGCCTATGAGGTTATATTCCAGCAGCCTATTCTAATTATTTTGATTCTCGAAACTAATTTTTTTGTTGTTTCCGCCATGTTTATTTGGGTATCCCATTTCGAGGCATAAATAGTACTTTGAGCTGTATTATCGTTTTATGGTTGGTAGGCTGCTAACCATTGGTCTTAGGACTGGCAACAACACCACTAGGCTACTCAATTCACTCAGCGATGTAGCAGGCGGAGCTTTTTTTTGCAAATATTGGTTTTAAATCTTACTAATCAATTAATTATTCTCCCATAAATTAAAAATTGGATAATCAATTACGGGAATCCGCTAAGAACACATTATTTTTCGTAAAATAATTAGCAGTAAATGATTAATGATATAACAATGACAATCAAATAATTGAAGTTAATTACCGAAACTATGCAAATAATGTCATCATCATTATCATCATCATCATCTGACATGGAGCTGGTTCGAGGGTCGATCCTGGATACGCCAGGCCCACCCCATGCCAGTAGGTGGGTAGGAATTTTCGGGATAGGGTGGGATCGGGTGGGGTATTGCACAACGTTAGCATGCCTGCAATGTATACCGCAAGGCACAGCTGTTGCAACACCAGGTAGTTAGTAAGCTACGCATCAATGGGATTTTGAGTACGCACCCGGGACCGTTATGCGAGTTTGCGTTTTACATTACATTCACAGTGTTCGTATCTCTTATCTGTCTATTTCCTAAAGTAACATAGTTCACCTATCTTAGTTTCCTAATAACTAGCGACTTAATATTAACCCCAAATTGTATTGTTTACTCTTAATTTTTGTGTCGGCTCTCGATTCCCCGTCCTCCTTGTCCAACCTTCCCCTCTGCTGCTGTCGGTTAGGGGTCCATTGTTTCCTCTTCCCCTGGTGCTTGTTTCGTTCCTTCTCCGGTGTTGTCCCCTTCCTACCCCCTTACTGCTTCTTCTTCTTCTTCGTTGTCCTGTTCGTCCTCAGTCGATTCTTGATCAGATTCTTCGCTCAGGTCGTATACTCTTCGTACCTCTCTTCGGATATCCTCTTTTCTTCTTGCCCAGTCTTCCCATGTCTCTGTAGGTATGCCGGTGTTTTGGATGTCCCTCTCCAGTGATGTACTCCACTTGTAGCATGGTCTTCCGATCTTCTTTTCTTCCGTTTGCATGACGTAAGCTTGCTGTAGAGGATGATTGGTCGGTCTTCTTACAATATCTGCAAAGTATTTAATTCTTGATGTAGTGAGCCGTTTAGTTATTGTTTTCCCTTCTAGAATTCCTTGTGCCCGCGAAGTGTTTTCTTCTCACGTGCGTTTTAAAATTTTAAACTTTTAAACATCATAGGATGTTTAATTGTATCCAAAAGTCGTTAAGCACTCACCACATATTGATAGTCTTAATTATTAATTTTTAATTGCTTTTAGATGTTGCCACGTTATAGAACAATTAACAACAGCTATTTTGTGAAGCAATTACAATTGACTAATTATCCCATCAAACTTCAATTAAAGCAAAATTTGCGATAACCACTTCTTGCGTTTAGAATTTGCATAGAATATGTAACAAACATTACATAATCCTACTGATTTACTGTAGTGTCTAAGACTTACGTTTATTCTATCCAGTTACCCTCAAGACAAAATTAATTCTACATATGCTGCAGTACAGTACTTAGTTATATCTATCCACCATATTTATTATATACTCTAAATGCATTTTCAGGGGACCCTTGTGTCCCAGTCTGATGATTTTCCTCTAAAAGTTGAGTTCTCAAAAGTAATAAGCTACGTTGGCTAGATTTCGAATGGTGTTGACACTTCATTTAACGACGTCAATGTAATGTTCAGACTGAGTTTATTGCAATCGATTAAACTCAAGTTATTGAACTGCACTTCTGCCAGAAAAACTGTAACGCCCTTACTGTAATTATCTCGTGCAGGTATATAAATTAAATCTAAAACGTGCTCTAGTAGAAGCTTTTTTGAGGAAATTTGAGAACATTGTAACCAATTCAAAAATTAATTATAACTTCTACGAAAGCGAAGTGCAGTCACCGGGGTGTCGTGGAGAATAGCGAAGTTTTCACTGAAAACTTTTGTGAATTATTATTTTTCGCACGGGATTGCATTTGCTTAACGTCATAATTTTATAACTTTAAATTTACTCATAACTGCAAACAACTACGTGATTTAAGAAGAATTTGCTTCATCAACCGCATGCACTAGTGCTTGGATGTTGAAAGCTTTGTTAATGTTTCAAAGTTAAATTAACTTATTAATTTACTTCGTGTGTGCTACAAATCTATTTATTTAGTGTGGTTTATGAAGTTATTTTAATAAAGGTTATGCATATACAGAAAACAACACCTTAAAGTAGTTATTTAGTAGTAAACAGTTTACATGTACTGTTATTAACATTAAATGTAAATTAAGCAAATAAGTATTTTGAATATACACCTAAATCATCTGAATCAGTGATATACGTATAAGCATCATTCTGCATTATGAGGGATAAACCAGCTAAAATAGGTTTTTAAATAAGAAGACTGCGCATGGAACAATTTTGACGCCTTGCTGCAACATTCTTTAATAATAATTAAAAAGCATGTAGCACTGTTATGGTCGAAGGCGCTCGATGTAAAAGGCTCTTCGGCTAGCACAGGGAGGAGGGAGGGTTGGCATGAAGCTCTTACAGGAAGGAAGCCTACATTTTTAGCATGTCCAGGATCGGTCTAAATAAGTGGATGCCACACTTTTAAGTCACAGCTGAACAAAGATCCTCTTGAAAGGGCCAAGGACAAACAACTCACGGGTAATCGAACATACCTTATCGTGCTTTCTCCTTACCTGAATACTTCGTAGAAAATATAAACACAAATAAGTAGCCATAAATTATTAATATATTAAATAAAATGATTAACTACAGTTACAGAATAGGAAAGCAGCTGAATCAGACAAACTACCTAACGAGCTACTAAAATACAGCGATGGAAGTCTTATAGATGCAAATAACCAAGCTATTTCAAGAAATCAATAAAACTACAGAGATACCAAGAAAATGGAAATTTAGCATAACAATCCCAATTTTTAAGAAAGGCGTGGTGTAACCTTCTTGTGTTCAACATTAAAGCTATTGACTAAAAAACTATTTCCTGGAATAGTAACTCCTACACGAGACAACAATGAAATTTCTTGTAAGTCAACAAGTTGTAATCATTTCTTAGTCCATTCTTGCTTTAGAAAAGCTACAGGCAAATAAAATAAACCACTATTTGTTATTTACTTACGTTGCTCTCGCAACATTTTCGTTGATAATTTTAAATAACTAACATTAACTATTATCCGATTTAATAAATGTTAAAGAAAATTGTTTCCGATGACAGATTATTTCATTTATTGTCACAACAGTTAAGGATTCGTTAACTAATCTATTTTTATATGAGGAAGCGTCAAATGAAAACCTTAAAAACGTTGATACACAAAATGTATTGAAGCAATGTTAAAAACCAAGTATGTATGTCACTTTTCGACGTAGTCCCCATCCTGTTCTATGCACGCCCTCCATCGTTTTGGAAGATCCTGAAAACAAAAAAAAATAATTTGGTTGCTCGCATAGCCACTTTTCATCGCCTGAATCACATCATCATTGCTCTGAAATTTCCTCCTACCAAATGCCTCTTTAGGAAATACGTGGTAGTAGCTTGGGGCTTGGTCAGGGGAATAAGGGGGATGTAGCAGACACTCAAATTTCAAATCTTTTTTGGTTGGTACCGTTGAATGTGTAGCATGTGGCCGCGTGTTGTCGTGCTACAAGAGAACGCCAGGATTACGAAATCCTTGCGTTTTGGTTCTAATGGCAGGGTTGAGACAGTTCTTTAGGAGTTCTGAGTATGTGATACTAGTAACTGTGACCTCCTTAGGCATGTAGTTCTCCAAAATTATCCCTCTTGCATCCCAAGAAAGGGTCAGCATTACGTTTCCTGCAGAGAACTGTGTGTGAATTTTTTTGGGTTTTGGCGGAGAGGTGCGTCTCCATTCTAACCCCTAACTTATCCTCAGTCACAATCCTTGCCAGAAAGACCTTGTGGTTCATATCGTCGCAAAGTTCTTCACAAGCATCAACACATTTCAATTCTCGCGTCAATTATTTTGGTACCATTTTGCTGACACTTCATCTAACTTGAGGATGACATGTATAATGCGATGTACAGAACCACGGCTCATATTCAAAACTTTTCATCAAAGAGAACCTGAATATTTTCTTTCACGAAGACGTCAACTGTCGCAATCGATTTAGGCGTTTGCCTGACTAGTTAGAGGAGAATCAGCTACGGAAATGACTCCGTTTTTGAAGTTGTTCCATTCATACACTTGTTAGAGTGACAAATAGGAATCTCCACATTGTAGCTTCATTCTACGATGGATATCAATGCCATCATCATCACTGTGCAAGAAACGAATAATAGAACGTTGCTCGTCTCTGGTGCACTGCTCTAGTGGAGTTACCATTTTTAAACTGTCGCTGTGACAACATTTCTAATTGCTGCTATGATATGTCATTAGCAAGGCCTTCTACATCTTAAAAAGATCGCGGTACATTTTTGGGGCACTTTTAAGGCTTTCATTTGACTGCCTCCTACATGGCCTGTCCTGATATACAGGGTGTTTAAAAAAGTACCAAACACCGGGTGCTGATTCCTTTCATCAGAGTAAACACAGAGCCCCAAATGGGTGGGGGCTCTGGTAAATTACCTTATTTTTTAAGAGGCATCAATGTGTTCTTACATTTTTCACTAAAATTTACATAGCTGTTCTGTTTTCTGTCCAATTATAATAAACTTCAGTGATTTGGCAAGCTAGCAGGTAAACCTAACTTAGGCCAAATGTACAATTATGTGTAATAAGTGTATGAAATATGAACCAAAGTTCAAAACTTTTGTTTCAAAATTTGGAAATTAAGTGTATGTATTTAAATTGTTATTTCTATTCCATTATACTTTGTTAGATAACTCTCTAAATATTAAATTTTCGAAAACAATAATTGTATAGATTGATTTTTTTGAAAACCAGAACCAGCAAGGAATCGTAAGTTAGAAATTTCGTTTTTAAGATGTACCCTAATATACACATTGTTTAACCAACTTTTCACTTGTGGGTCAGATTTTATACACTTTTCACATTCAATTGTGCATTATTCTGTACTGGAAGCTAAATTTCTACTATTAGCTTTCCAAAATAACGAAGTTTATCGCAATCGGACACGAATCAAAAAAGTTAGTTACATTCACACACTACAATCATTTGCTGTAAAGAAATTTCAACTTCAAATCTTCATAACGGAGCCGAATTTTAAAAAACCTACTACTACTACTACTACTTACTACATGGTTAAAATTTTTCCCATATGTTTAGAATCACCCCATGTGGGAATTGAAAAATATTCCTAACAGTGTGCTCATGCATACGTAAAATCGGCTCATAATATTAGCGCTTTTTAAGTACACTTTAATGTTTTTACGTTATAAAAGTTCTAAAAAATTTCATCTCCCAAATGGAAAATTTTTATCCAGCAACACACGACGTGGGAGCTTTCAGAAGATGGCTTTTATATCCTGACAATAAAACTTCTGCGTTTACATTTTTTGTTTTAATTACAACATTTTCTTCAGAAAATGCCGCAGTTTTTACAGGCCGTATTTTTTCAGAAAATATTATACCTGCCATGTTCAATTACATCTAACAATTCTTGGTTGTTTTCGTCATTGCTTGATTTCGCCCACTGCTATTCTGTTTCAGATTATTTCTTAGCAACTAGCGCAGAAGTATTATATTAATTCTGGGTTCCTTCCCCTGCCTCGATATATTCATTGCTGCAAAATTACGCACAAATAGAAGATACCCAAACGCTTTAGAAGGAGAAACTGTATCTGTATAAATAGGACCAATACACTTTTCAATTCATTTAAAACTATCCGCTTTACGACATTTTGTTGAGTATTTGACAGGCGAACAATCTTGAATCTTAAACGAATCTGTATTAAGGAAATGTCAATGCAATAAAAATATGTTAAGAAAGTGAACATTAAGATGATTGAGTATTTACAATTACGCACATTTGCAAAGTTCATACCTTACATGTCATGACAATTCGTTTATTTTTTAATATAATTAGGGAAATTACTAAAATAAGTAATTATCACAATTTAAATTTTTGTACCCCTTCTATTCTTTTTCCTCTTCTTCCGTTAAGTCTGCGGCCTTATTTTTGTGGTATACTTCAGTCTGCCTCCACCGAGGCAACTATCTAACCATCGTTTTGCTGGTTGTTCAGGCTGTTCTTGCCCCCGAGGTTTCTTATTTCTTGCTATGTTTTTGGTGTCTTTAGTCGTCCATTCGTGCTATGTATGCGTTTCAGAATCTCCTTCTTTTTCTTTCCCATTTAACTACTTATATAGTCCACTTTACATATTGTTCCTATATCAGTGTTAGGCACATAGTATCGCAGTATTTCGTGCGCTATTGATCTCAATATATTTATTATTGCTCTGGTAAGTCGTTCTGTTTTGTATCGGGTATAACTTCTATCGCGTTTGCTATGACTGATTCGGCACATGTTTGATAGCTTATCTAGTGCATTAAACGATGTCCCGTGGACAACCCGAAATAGGGGCTCCTTTGTTGGCTTGGCCTGTTACCTCTTAATACAGATCGCCGTAAGTAGATATCATTTTTTCGGTTCTGGGGAAATACTTCTTCTGGTCATTGAAGTTACCCCCCCCCCACTCTTTGCAATTATTCTTCAACTAGAACTTAGATCTCTGCACGAAAAAGCCCTTCGAGGTTGTCCTTCCAACTACTTCTATCTCGCACAATACGCCATCCGAAGGACCTCTTTCGCATTCACACTCCTCACCACATAAACGTGCGATATTCATCTGTACAATTCAAAAATTTAACATGGGATTTTCCATAAAAGCCTTGGTCCAGAAGAGGCAAAACGGTATCTGCTGCCTTAGTTAGTGCCACACCCACATATTTGAAACTTTTTCAATTGGTCACTACTAGTTTGCATTAAAACGGCATCTTTGAGGTGGTAAGGAATTTTGTTTTCTCTATCCCTATTTACATGTTGTAGTTTTCTGTTGTTACATTAAATGTGGGCAGCATGTGGTCTTCATCTTCTGCCCTTTCGGCAACGTCATCTGCATAACAAATAATTTTAATTTCGTAATTTCCGAGTCTGTATCGCCTACCAGCTTGTCCAATACTAGATTAAACAGAATCGGGTTTCAGCTGTCTTCCCGTCTCATGCCTGGGTGTTTGGATTTCTTCTCTTAGTGTTCCATTGACTTTTATTTTCGTTGCATTGTTGGTGTTTACGTCACATATAATTTTAAGTATTGTTTGTGGGGACCTTTCTCGCGTAAGATAGAATCACGTCTGCTAACTGTACCTTTTACCTTTCAACTCAATTAAACTGAAAATCAACAGTAACAATAATCTCATGGAAGAGTAGAAGGTATACGAATACCTATTGGGAATTTCAAGCTATTTACTATTAGTTTTGCTGGCGATTAAGTAGTTGTTGCCTAAGATGCCTTTGATTTAGAGTTTATGCTGCGCCGATTAGATCGATGCTACAAAGCATCGGTAATGACCATAAATGTAAATAAAAATGTTTATCTGGCTACAAATACGGATGTCAGAGACCGGTTATTAGTAGCCGATAACATTGACTTTAGGAAAATGGATTTCTTCAAATATTTCGCAAATATTATTACTAAAATCGGTCAAAATACAGTCGAAATGAAATATAGATTAAAGAAATCAGGAAAGTTCTCGGAAGTTTGTACCCTGTATGGTGGGTCAAGCACATTTCTCAAAAAACCAAGAGGAGAGAATTGGTGACGTTCTAGTGGAATCTGTATTGTAGTATGGATATCAATTGCGGGCAATGAAGGCTGAAACAAAGAGGAAGTTAAGCTCCATAGAAATGGAGTATCTTAGATGTGGTGCTAGAGTGTCCAAATTAGAAAGCGTCAGGAACGAGGAAATCAGAAGAAGGATTGTTGCAGAACAAAGCGTAGTTGAAAGAATTGAGAAACGGACACTGAAATGATTCGGACACATGCTGCGCATGGAAGACATAAGATGGCCTAAAAGATTATTCCCATTGGTAACACTAGGAAAAAGGAAGATAAGTCGTCCAAGAACACCATGAGATGATAATATAGCAAGTACCATCAGAGACAGAAATGGCGGGGAAAGATGCTCAAGATAGACGAAGATTGAGACTCGGTGGAGGAATGCGGTTATACCAAAGAGCACATAATTACATACTCTTTGGTTATACGCTGTTTTAATCCCCTGGGTATATAGCAACAATCTTATTGTTATAGTAAGACTTAATACCTTTTGAAGCGCTCGAATAAAAATGTTTGTTTCTTGAACCTACTTCCTAGAGCAATTGGCTCACGAAAATGTCAGATAAGGATTTCCAGATCTCTTTGCTTCCCAACGAGCTGATGCTGGTGTAAGCCCTGCCCTGCAAGCGAAATTATCGCGATGTTGAGAACTATTTGTCAGCACACCGACCCTGATATGCCTTTCCAACAATTTTTCTATTGTCTTAAGTATGAAAGACATAATACTAATGGGTGTGCTCTTACCAGAATATCACAATCTTATTAGAATGCATTAAAATTGTTTTTTTTTAGGGCAGATGTTTTAAATAATACTATGTTTATTTGTTAATAACTAAGAATCCCTAGGGATTTTTGCAGCCATTCTGTAGAACGGATCAGACCTTTTCATTGTCAGGATCTGTATGGTTCTTACAGCCAGTATAGGTATACAGAGAATATGGAGGCTTCCTAGGGTGGTCTATATAGCAAAAATAGTCAGTTAATAATTTTCAGGATACATTACAAGATTACAAGATTCAACCAAACATTTTTCTTAATATTTTTTTAAATCCTAGTACAACACTAAAACTACTGATTTAGACACTCCATGAGTCATGACCATATATTCCTCAATTGACAACCAGTCGACGAATGTTAAACCATACGATGATATTGTTACGGGCCGATTCTCGCTACGAGAATTATGGGACAGAGAAAACCGCACGTTGGCGTGATAAGAAATTTTCGGTACGGCCAAACGCGCTTTTCTTGGACCCGCAAACAAAAAAAAGATGGTAAAGGCTAGCGGCTTGCTCAGAGGAGTAGGGGGAGGTTCGCTGAAAATTGCTTATAGAGAAAATGCTTAAAGTTGTGTACAGGGTGAGTCAAAATAAGTGGGCGCCACCTTTCAAGTCCAGCTGATAAGGGAGGCCCTCGTGAAAGGTCGACAGCCAGCAGCTACGGGATTCGAACTCACCTTTCTTTTGTGCTTTTTCCTAAATCTTAAAGCTTGCAAAATCCTTACACAAGTACTTTAAAACACAGTAATAAAAGACATGCGGAATTTTAACACACATATAATGAACTGTCAAAAATGGCACAGAACATATAAAAATATATAGCAATGAGAGGCAACTTTATAACGTAGAACACAAACAGTAATAATTTCGAACGTTCGCATACAACTCTACGCCGCTGGTTACGCTACATTTAATGACTTCAATAATAGCGTTTCCCGGGGGCGTAGGGTTCACAGAAATAGTTTAGCATTAATATCTTTTTCTTCTGCTGAATACAGTTAACAAAAAGGACCGTGTCTGAGGGTCGATACAAAACGAGGTCCATAAGTTTGAATTTTGCAAGATTCTTGAAACGTTTTTGGCTTCCCAAAACACAAAATGGCAAGTTTTTCTTTACCTTGTATTGAAGACGGCTAGCGCCAGGATCTAGGTGTAGAACCCCGGTGGAAGACAGGGAATGGGGTCGCCAACGTCCTTCAGAACCGCTTGGAGCAAAAGAATGGGTGTCCCGCTCCGGGAAATTGTTGATTTTGACGAGGTTGGAAACAAGGCGTACACTTGCGTCCACAATGCTGGCACGGGATTCCTTCTAATCCGTCGAGATCCGATAAAAATCGAGACCCACAAGTAACTACACTGTGCACTAACAAGGCGAACATCTGCTGTTTCGTAATTATCCGACTTTCTAGTCGATTCTTTACTTTTGCCTGAAGCAAATATTCGGTACGGTAACGTGAATGAACAGCAGGAAACGCCGCGGTTGAAGGAAAACCCGATGCTCGTACGTCCAACTCGGTCAGGGGATAAGAGTCTACTCCAATACATTGCGTAAATACAGTTGCCGATTGATGGAGATTTCGGACAACTGGAGTTCACCGAGGTCTGAACGGGACTTCCTCAAAAATGCAACGGGACTTTACTTCTCCCAAATGATTTGCACAACATTACGAAATCTTCTGGAATGTTCTAGAAAGATTTGTTTTTGACGCTCCGAATTCCAGGAAGCGTTCGAGGTCAACGCGGAAGAAAACAAGAGCTTGCAGTTTTCACACAAAGAAACTATTAACATATTTCGAACTTCGAAAGACAAAACAATATACCGAAATGGTATCCCAAAATAAGACTAATTAAAATAACGTTAACTAAATTTTCAAGTCAAAACAAAATAGCGAAAATAGTAACCTAAAATAAGAATTCAATTAAAAATGACGATATTCATTCCTACGAAGCGGCAAACGAATTATGGAATTAGTTCAAGTGTAGCGGCAAATTTTAAAATCACATAACAATATCCATTTAAAAAACTGTAAGTATGGTATGTTGCACCCTGGGAACATCTTGTAGAATAAAAAAATATTTCCGATAGCAAAGTTATATGACTGTGGCCTCAATAAATTATTCGATATTTTCCTGAAAATCGAAGGCCTCCTTTATTTATTGCTTTTACTCCGTTCCGGTTACTTAATACATCACAGTTATTGCTGCCGTTCTCTACAAATTAGTGATTTCAAAATAGTTCTACTGAAAAATAAATGTTTTAAATATTATGAATAATAATTTCTATAAATATTTAGAGATTTATCAGAGGTATTGAAAATTGCAATAATATTAAGGTTTTCATAATGAGCAGATGACTAAAACTTGTCTACGTAAACTCACCCTGTATAATGCGAATTCAAAAATACTAATTTCTAATTCAGAATTTAAAATCTTGCGATTCAGCGCGGTCACAAATTAGACTCGTTTAGAGGATTCTTTGAAGTATGCTTTCCGAATTCCCCAGTCAAAATCTGTCCAATTGAATTTCCTAACAGAATTGCTTTTTATTTCGTTTCAGAACGAGGACGAAGCTACTAATGTGACCCTGCCTGAAAATCCTCCATGTCCATGGAAATGTGAGCTGACTAATGAGGCTGGATACGTGGTGTACTCCGCCTTGGGCTCGTTTTACATCCCCATGTTTGTCATGCTCTTTTTTTACTGGCGTATCTATCGAGCTGCAGTGAGAACAACACGGGCGATAAATCAAGGATTTAGAACGACAAAAGGTGAGAATTTTTATTTTGACCCTGCTGCACGGTTTATTTTAGATGCCGGCCTGCATAATCTATATATCGAAGTTATAAAGTACATATGGGAATCAGAAATTCGGTGGAAATCGCAGAAAGGAAGCAGCAAACACCCATTTATATTACGCTGCACGATACGAATATAAACTGAGTTTTTGCAGAGTATATGTAAACAACGTGCTGCCAATTCAGAAAAAAAAATCTTTCGAGAAGCAGCAACTATATTAGTATGCAATACGAGGGGCTACGAAACTATGCAACTGTACATCAAAATAATATTTAGTATACCATACCAATCGCCTAAAACGTCTACTATTAAAATTAATAGAATTGTAGCCTCCAGAAATGAATATATGCTATCTATTATTTTCTTTATTGGCTTAGACCGGGGGTTCCCAAAGAGGTCTGCAGCAACCCCCTGGGGGTCAATGAAAACGTGATAGGGGTTGATGAAGCCGTAGGCATCGATGAACCCGTAGGGGTCGGTAGTCAAAAGAAAAGGATATTTCAAAATTTTGGTATTAAAAAATATACGGCAAAAATGCCCAGGATTCAAACATATATTGAAGTCTTTTCGAGTCCTAATTTAGTTGAGGCCGGTTTCGGCCACCTACTGAATAATTTAGAAAGAAAAAATTTAGAAGTGATATCAAATAATATTGAGCGAAACGTTTCAAACATTATATGTAAACATCAAACCCAACCATCTGATTAATAATATAAGAATGATATTATATTCTTTTAGTTTTATATAATTCTTGTATTTAATATTATTGTGTACAAAAAACTATTATCGGAAGATTGTGGTTGCTAAGAATCCTGCTTGTTCCCGTTTAAGATAATTAGGTAGGTATTATTATTATTATTATTATTATTAGATGTTAGGGCTTTGGCCTTTATATGCCTTCCGCCATTTCGACCCTTAATGGTTCTTTTGTAACTTATGAGCCCTTTCTTTGTTAGAGAAGTTGTAGGCTGTTGATGAACCTTATAATGTCTCTGGACTTCGAGTCCGTTAATTCGTTAGGTGTCATGCTTGCCTTTCCGAAAATTGTTTGTCTGCGTCGACAGGCAGCATTGCATTCGCATAGAATGTGTTCTGCCGTTTTTGCCGCCTCGTTGTATAAGCGGCAGATTTGGTCCTCAGCTTTACCAATCTTAAAAAGATGGTATTTTAGTGTTGTGTGGCCTGTTAATAGGCCAGTGATAGTTTTCAATTCCATCTTGCTGAGGGACAAAGCAAGTTTTGCTTTATTTTGCAAAACAGTGATGAACTGTTTTGTCTGACGTTGTTCTGGAATATTCTGCCAGCATAAGGATTTCTGTTGTTCCTCCCATAGTTTGACCGCCTGTTTTATGTGGCTTTTCTGTATTCCACAGCAAGGCTCAGGTCCAGTGAATGGCGTCGATGCTCCGCGTTTTGCGAGTTTGTCCGCCTTTTCCTTGCCTGGTACGCCGTCATGCTCTGGCACCGACCACAAGGTAACGTGGTTTCTGTTTGCCAGTTGTTTGAGGTTGTTCAGGCACACTCAGACTAGTTTGGACTCACAAATGGGGGCCATTAAAGCCTTTATTGCTGCCTGGCTGTCTGAGAGGATGTCAATTGTTGCACCTATATATCCCTTCCTTAGGTTTATCTTTGTGCAAAGGTTTATGGCATAAACCTCAGCTAGGAAGATGGTAGTTACGGCACCGAGAGATTCGGAAATTCGGCAACCGGGTCCGTAGACCCCTACTCCCGTTCCTCCTCCTTCCATCTTCGAACCATCCGTGTACCATTGGAGGGATCCTTTCTTAAAGGAAGGTCCTCCCGAGGACCACACTTCCCGGTCTATGATGGTCACTCTACAAGGTTGGTCGAAGTTGTATTTTATTTGCAGAAAATCCGATACGGTATAGGCGGTTCGCTCTAGGTGAGCGAGACTTAGTATACCTAAGTGGCCTGTGAGGTCTCCTGATTGGAATTTATTTGTCCTTGCAAACATGAGCGCATGTAGCGTTGCCTCCTTTTTCACCTGAAGGTGTAGGGGCGTTAGTCCTAACATGGTCTCTATTGCTGCAGTTGGACAGGTGCTCATTGCACCTGTTATACTCAGACAGGCGAGACGTTATATCTTCTCTAGCTGTAACTGAGTGGTGAACTGTTTTGTTTTTGGCCACCGTACGACAGCTGCGAAGGTGACCATGGGTCTTATTATAGCCACGTATGACCAATACATCATTGCTGGTTTTAGCCCCTAGTTTCTTTCTACCAGCCTATGGCATGCTAGAGATGCTAGAACTGCCTGCTTCTGCAGTTTATCAATGTGTGAGTTCCACGTCAACTTCTGGTCTAGTGTAACTCCTAAGTATTTGACTTTATTACTTAAGTCTATAACCGCCCCTTCTAGCAAGGGAGCTTTTAGGTTCAGCTTCCTACGTCTAGTAAATGGGACGGTTACCGTTTTCATTGGGTTTATGTTTAAGTCTTGATCTCGACACCAACTCTGAATGATATCTAGAGCTTTCTGCATGCGTTGTGACACTACTGATTCAAATTTTCCACGGACTACTACTACCAGGTCGTCGGTGTACCCCTGCATTTCGAAGCCGTTTTGTGTTAGCATGTTGAGGAGGTCGTCGACTACTACAGACAACAGGAGAGGCGACAGAACCCCACCTTGGGGGTAGCCTCTGGCAGCCGTAATGGTAACTGCTTTCCCTCCCAGCTTTGCTGTTATTTTTCTACTTTCAAGCATGGCTTTTATCCGTTTGGTAGTAGAAGGATCGAAGCCCTTTTCCGTGGCAGCTCTTTCTGTAGATTCGAAGGAGGTGTTGTCAAAGGCTCCCTCTATGTCTGCGAAAGCACAGAGAGATGTTTCTTTTGCCACGTACGTCTTCTCCAGCCCATTTACTAGCCTGTATAGAGCCGTTGTAGTCGATTTTCCCTTTTGGTAGGCATGTTGGTTGGGGTGAAGTGGTCGGTTTGGAAGTACTGGTCAAGTACCTTTTCCATTCCTTTCAGAAGGAAAGAGGTGAGGCTTATAGGTCTGTACGTCTTAGGCTGGGTGTTAGAACGCCCACCTCCCTTGGATATAAACACTACATTAACCTCTCTCCGCTTTTTAGGTATATAGGCAGAAGCTAGCCTTGTATAGTTTGCAGATATTGGGCAGCAGGTCCTCCATACATCTCTGTAGTAGGGCCGGAAAGATGCCGTCTCCTCCAGGTTATTAATAGGGTTTAAAGTCAAGAATTGCCCATTTAACCCTATTTGTTGTTAGGATTTTGTTAGCCAGGCTGTTGACCCCTGAGTGTGGTCGAATTGTATCCACTTCCTCGGCAGGTTCGTTCGAGCTATGATTGTGAGATCCTGGGAAGTGGGTGCTTAGTAGTAGCTCCAACGTTTCCCTGGTGCTGTCAGTGAAGAGCCCATCCGCTTTCTGCAGATGGTCAATGTCATTTGTGTGGTCCTTTGCAAGGAATGTTTGTAGGCGTGCCGCTGTGGGGATATCACATCCCCTCGCAGATTATATTTTGTGAGGGCCTCGCTGTATTGGTCCCATGACTCTTGACGCTTCTGTTTCTTGGCTTTATTAAATAGCCTTCCTTGTTTCAGAGCGTAAAGCATCGAGCTCCCTGTTCCACCAGGGCACCTTACGTGTGACCCTTCGGATTTTTAGGGGGCAGCTTATTTCATAAGCTTTGTGTATGAGATTGTGTAGATTTGTTGAAGCTGTTTCAAGATCCTCTACTGTATCTACCTCGGTGTTAAGAACGCCCACTTCAGCTCTGGTATGCCTTTCATAAAGGCACCAGTCTATTGCTTTGGGGATTTTTACTTCTTCGTTGAGTTTTTTTTGAGCAAGTGTTATATCAAGTACCTCCTGCCTAGTTCTAGTTACAAAGGTGTGTTCCTTCCTCTATTAATTATGTCTAAGTGTATGGAGACCAAAAATACATAAAGGTACTCACCTCTCTTATTTATATCCGCGCTGCCCCATGCTGTGTGGTGCGCGTTTGCATCGCAGCCTAGGATAAGGTGTTTATTCCTTTGTTCACAGTACTGTATGAAGTTGCGGACCTCTGTGGGCGGTACTTCTGTCGTGTCCCCTGGGAAGCAGGCAGAGGCAATTACTGCCTCTTAACGCCTACCTCCGGTTATCGATACCACTGCTGATACTGCGACTAGATCTCTGGAAAGAAATTGTGTTAGTACAAGGCATTTTACAGAGGGTCTAACGAGCAGTGCTGCTCTAGGTGTATCAGTACCCTTACTGTATATCAGCCTACCTATTGGTGTTGCAGTTTAGCTGTGCTGAAAGTTTACCTGCAGGAAGGCGATATTCGCCATTGCCTCCTACTTGTTTTGGGAGCTAGACCCTGAAGCTTCTTCGGAGGGCGACAGGCGACCCTTAACCTTTGACTCTTCTGGGGCTTTCGCTCCCTTGGCTGGGTGTCGGTGGGATCCTTTCTCCGTTTTAGAGACAGGGTCACTGTCACAGGGCTTATTTGGAGCGTGTCCTTTGGGTTTTATAGCCACTTCTCCAAACTTGTAGCTCACTTTGTAGCTGGACTTCTTTAGAGTCTCATAGAGATTGTGGTCCACTGACAGGGTTAGGTGTGTCCGTCCCTTCTTCTATATGTAGGTAGGTATAGAAGGTATCGGAGAAATCGAAGATATTTAAAGTATCGAAGCATAAAACCGCATTGCTTGAATATGAGAAATACATATAACATACTTTGTTGTTTTAAATGTATAGTAAAAATAAAATATGCCATCTTCTTCTTCTTCTTTTATTATAGGTTTACAACCTGTTTTTCTTCACCTTTCTGAAAATTTTATGGCGAGTCTGCTGAAGACGTTAGCCAGCTTTCAACCCATCTTTTTGGTGGTCTTCCTGGTAGTCCTTGTTCTTGCCATCATAGTTCGAAATTGATACAAAACTAATCATGGTTAAATGGGCTGATTACTAATAAAGCTGGGTGATTTATATTCGTATATATTTGTTTCTCTATAACATAAACAAAGTGCTGTTTAAATATATATTACTGACACTCTAATTATAAAATATACATATGCATAGTATTTACTGTAATACTATAGTATTTTGATGCTTCAATCCTTTGATATTTTCAATACTTTGCTACATTTGATGCTTCGATACGTTCGATACTTTGATATTTTCTATGCTTCGATACTTTCGACTGTGACAATGAAATCTAATATTACGTTCAACAAACGTTTGCTTAAAGTTAAACACATATTTTTAAACGTCTGTATGAGGTTTACAGCAAACCTAAAAATCCAAATGTGTTCGATAGAAAAAATGTGAGGAATTTTGCCTTTCAGATTTTACTTATATTAACCCTACAACTACTAAGGGTGGGCAAAATTTGTCTGCGGTTTGGAATTTTAGTTACATATTAGAATTGTTTACTAAAAAGTTTAAAATCTAGGTAGACTCAAGTATTGATGGGTATAGTCGAATGATTTCAATAATCGAATTATTAGTATTCGAATGATTTTAATAAGCAATATATACATTCGATTCCAAAATGCGAGAAATGTCTCGCATCCTGTCTTATTTCGACATGTGAAAAGTATAATTCAGTACTTTTTACTGACAGCAATTCAGACGAATTTTGGTTTATAACAATACTTCAATTTCTTTTTTCATTATTTATATTTAATTATGGAGAAATGTAAGATTAACGATTTTTAATGGAGAGACTGTTGCACTAAAATATTTTGAATTACACTTATCGGCTAGGTGGACCAATACAGCGGAATATACAATCGAACGTGCTTCGAAGGGCACGTAAAGCCGTCGGCCTCGGTTGTCTTAGCCTTAGCCTGCTGCCCGGCATACGTGCAAAGAGGGCTCACAGCTATTGGAAAATGCTGTTTCTAAATTTATTTTTAAAACAATCATTTAGAAAATCCACTTTCAGCCAAATAACTTGTTGCAAATGGAGGTAACAGTTTTATTGCCTTTTCAGTCAGAATTTGATATTCGTCTCTAATGTGTAACGGAAATGGTGGGAAGTAGTGAATAAACTCTTTAATATTGATAAAGGATTTTATATAATTGTTGTATATCCAATATTTTAGCTATTGGGTTATCTTAAACCATTTGAAAGAATGGTGGAAACAAATCCGCGTCAATCCATCGGTTTTGCCGCTCCTTGGCATTAGGTTAGGGTGGGTTAAGTAGAAATAAACCTGTTTTATGCCTTCTACTTATTTCCAAATTTTTTGCCTTAGTGAAATAAATAATCAATTTAGAAAGTATTGTTGTAAAAATGTTATTTTTAATTACATTATTTTAAAATATACGAATATTGGCAACGTTATAGCAGTAAATCAGAGCGGGCAAAAATTGCCCTGTTGGTAATCCACGGGACTAAAATTAATTTGGTAGTTCTAGGGTTAAGCGCAGAAACTTTTCGTTATTGGTTCTCAAAAGTAATGTGTTTTGAAAGTTTCTGAACACCCGTTTTGTAAAGGCTTTTAAGGAAACGTTTATTTAGAATTACTGTAAATGATGAAAACTGTATTGTCTAAATTAACGTTTTATAAACGTATTTGTTTGAAATATTTAGAAACGTTCAAAGTAGATATTGAGTACGTGTTCGGTAAATTGTTGGGGTTAGTTAGACCTACTAAAAGTAAAAATTTGGTCCGTTAAAAATGTCCTAATGCAACAGTGACATGATGTAATATTATTCAGTGATTGTAGATACATATAATAATAAAGTTCAGAGCTAAACACTTAAAATTGCCCATTGGTTTATTGTATTATGGCAAAACACTTTTTATACATTACACTACAAAATTATATTTTAATATACAGGGTTATTACTTTATCTTGTAACAGGTAGGTAGGTTACACACATTACAGCTGATTCTATTTCATAGGTACCTTAGTAAACTTTACATTGTTAAAGTAAACAACGAAAACTAGTTACCTTGGATATATTAAGAAATTACAATGAAACTGTTTACTAATAGATAATATTTATTTATTATCATTTAAACAAAGCAAACGAAGTGAATGCCAAGATATATTTAAAGTATGTTGACATAACAATAAAATCACCAGGAAAAATAAATTAAATAAAACTAGAAAAAACACTAATTAATGACGTATTAAACGTTCAAACTGCCATCCACCTTGCTGTTCACGTAAGTCGATCCCCCGCAGAAAGAAATTTCTAACACGAGTTAGCGTGTGTGGGGTGACTGGCCTACATGTTTAATATATGGAAATTACCAGTTACTTGTTCGATGACTGCCGCTTCATCTTCTACAGTTTTGACGTGTCATTATCCTGCTTTTGGCTTAGAAAACTATCCATATTGCCGAAAATTGCATTCCAAACGCCTAAAAGCATTATGTGAAGGTCTGCCTCCCGTCTGCATTTTCCTAAAATCAACAACTTTGTACACAAGTTTGTAAAGTTTTGACAAAACAGTAGCTGACATTTGCCCGTCCAAAGAACTCTTAATGTAAAGAAAGTATTTTTTATAACTAAGAAGTAAAGTTACCTATGCATTTCATGCACACGTGAGAGGTGTAGCCTACCTACTTGCTATAGTATAAAATGATAGTACTGTGCACAGTAAACTGTAACAGTTTTTTTATAACCTTTGATTTAGGACGCCCTTATTTCAAATAGTCGGTGGCGCTGATGGGAGGTAAGCTTTCGAACAAATAGCCAAAGTATACAAGGGACCGCGGTGGTCCAGTGCGAGAACGCATTGGCCACTCGAGGTCACACTAAATGCAGTTGCTCCGTTGGGGCGATCGAATCCCGACTGGGGCAACCGCATTTGGTTAGTTAAGTTTAGGGTGCATGTTGCATGAATGTTTAGTATGTAAGGGACGCCCGCACCCCCCTGAAGTAATGCGAAAAGCGGTTCCGGGGGGGGGAACGGTAGTATGAATGCGTGAAAAAAAAAAAAAGCCTAAGTATACATACAGACATCTACTAATAAACTGATATTATCTCTCTGTTATTTGAATATCAGCAGCACATATTGCTTTGATGTTGAAATACATTTTGTAGTTCGGTTCTTTTTAGCTGCAGCACTTACAAAATTTAATTAGAACACAACTAACTTTAAAGTAGCTAAAAAGTACCAACTCAAAAAATGTTTAAATTTTTAAATATACATTACTAAGAATGAATTATGTAACTACATATATTAAATTATAGTTGTCTCTACTTTAAGTTAAGAGTTTTCGTTATGTAACCGCAATAACTTGGATAGTATATCGTTTATTTATCATTTTCAGTATACAGGGTGGGCCCGCTAAGTTCTCCATTCTTAAAAGTCGTTGACGCAACCCAACATACATGTTACACAACAATTTAGATTATCGAATTTTTCATAGTATGAAAATGAACCATAATTACTCCCTATCCAGTTGATTTACTTACTGTGGTAATTAACAATTTTATAAATATTAATATGTTAATATTTCACAAGAAAATCACACATTGGTGTCACCGTACTATAGTAAAACTTAAATAAGCGAAATAAAAACAAAAAATAAATAGCGAAGCCACTTTCTTCCTTTTTTTTAATTCGTTTTAAAAACGATCTTCTAAATAACCTAACCATGTCAGGTGTAGGTGATGTATGCCCCTCGATTATTTTGTAAGTAATTTTCGTCTACCCTTTATTGTTGTGCTGTTACTAATACAGACGCCTGAAAAAAAGCAATTAAAATATTTACGGTCTTCTTAAAAATTATAGTACCAATTTACATTTTTATACAAGATTGATAAAATAAAAAGCAATATTCTCTTGTAATAAAATTAGACATTTTCTATATATAAAGGTATTTGTGGTGGTAGCTCAGTTGGTAGAGCGCTCGCTTTCTGAATAAAACGTCGATTCTGGCTTGGGTTTGAAACCCTAGCAGAACTATGCAGATTTATAAAAATCTAGCCTGCAACCCACCACACACAATTTCCCAACTCGGCTTGCAACCGTGGGATCTTAATGCTAAAAACCTTCTCTGGAGTTTCTGTCGTTCGGATTCGACGTTAAACTGTAGGTCCCCCGTGTTTCTACCTTAGCGCTGAGGAGAAACACGTGGCAGAGAAGAGGCCGATGCCCAGCAGTGGGACGGAAAGGCTGTTGATGATGACGATGATATATAAAGGATTTTCTACGGCTGTTGCCGCCTCTCCGTCCCCAGTTTCCATCTTTTTCTATCATAACACGTTTCTTCCTCTAGGCTTTCTTACTCATTGCTTCGTCTATATCATCTCTCCAACTCCTTCTTGGCCGTCCTCTCTTTCTCCTTTGCGCCGGAACCCATTCCAGTATTCTTCTAGGCCACTTATTTTCATCCATCCTCTTTGTATGCCGAAACCATGTTAACTGTCTTTTTTCGACTTCCTCTACGCTGTTTGTATCCATCCCCAGGTTTCCCTCGATAGTCTCGTTTCTTACTCGCTCAATACGTAATATTCTGGAAGTCCTCCTTAGACAGTCCATCTCGGTAGCTAGCAATTCACTTCTATTCTTCCTGCTCAGGTCCCATACTTCTGCACCATAGATGGCTACGCTTTGCACAATGCTTTTGTAGAGTCTTTTCTTGGTTTTTTTCTAATAGCTTTCTCCCACCATACCGAATTGAGAGACCTTATCACACTTCTGCCTTTATTAATTCGTGGAGTAATTCCCTCGTCGCTATTTCCATTTTAGCAAAAATTTCTCCTAAGTATTTACATCTCGCTACCCATTGTATATATTCGTTTTCTAGTGGTAAATAAGATTTTTTCACTTTTATGGTTAATCCTGAGCTGCCGTATTCTTCCTTTTAATTTCTTCACCATATAGGTTAAGTCATCTTGGTCTTCTGCAATCACCACTTGATCGTCGGCGGAGTATAAACTTACATTTTTTGTTCACCCTACGATGGCTCTGTCTAAGTAAATTTTAAAAAGTGCGAGGGATAGACCGCGCATTTGTTGTGTTAAAAGCCTCGGTAAAAGTTTTCCCGTTCTTTATTCTTGTTAAATTATTTTCATGTAGCTGCATGGTGGCTTGTATAAGCGTAGGTTCTACGTCAAGTTCCTTCATCCACAATCTAGATGTTGGTACACTGTCATATGCTTTTTCAAGGTCTATTAGAGCTATGTGTGTTTTTCTGTTCCTTTGTACTCGTTTTTCCAATACTAACTTCAACGAGAATAAGTTATCTATTGTGGATCGGCATGCTCGAAAGCCTGCCTGTTCTTCTGCTTGCTTTGCTTCTATTTCTTTTTCGATAAGGTTCTTTAATATTCGTGAGTATAGTCTGCCCAACTGCTAATCCTCGATAGTTTGTAGGTCATCTTTAGGTCCTTTCTTATGTATGGGAGTTATATAGGATGTTTTCCATTCTTTGTGATATTCTCACCATGAATACATCGTTGGTATAGGGTTTTTAGCATGGTAATTAATTTTTCTGGTGCGTACCTTATTAGTTCTGGGTAGATGTCTCCTGGTCCAGGAGCTTTCCTCAATTTTGTTTGCATAACAGCTTCTTTCACCTGATCTACTTCTATACGTACTGACCTTCCATTATGTACGTATGTACAATCAAGTTCAGATGTAATGTCGCAAAATCCTACAGAGTATGCAACTAATATTGCAGCATTCGAGCAAGTTAAGATCTACGTTCCTAGTCAGCTCAAGGCTAGTTATAAGTACCCTTCGCAGGTAAACGAACCCTTTTACATTATCTAAAGTCTTTACAATGGAAAATATTACTTGAACACTTTTACACGGCAGATGTAGGTACTATTATTCGTTCTAATCGGTTAAACTTAGCAACTTAGCTGCTTTTATGCGTCTATGCAATTTTTGCAATTTGTCGTTATTTTGCAACTTTTTTAAGAAAATACCGAATTTAAAGAAGTCTAGCTTTTAAATAAAATTAAAATAATTATAGAAGAATTTGACAATCGCAAAAATCTCAACAACCGTACATTTTAGGTATAGGAATACCCGATACATCCTAACTAGAATTAAATTTTGCATTCAAAAATATAATAAATATAAAAAATATACAACGTGTTTTATTTAAAATAACAAAGTTGCCTATTGTCCCTTGAAAACTGAACACCCTCTATAAGTTATATTGATTTCAGACAATGGAGAATTATCTGTTGAATAATTTTTGTATGTAACTGTTTATCATATTTCGATTAATAAAGGCGCTATAGGGCTAGCAAATTCGAATTTTCAAAAATTAAAAATTCGTTGGCAGCGTTGCATGAAATTTAAGAGGTGTGTAGAAAACAAATTGTAGCTCGTCCGCAGCTCTACCGGCACAAAGATTAAAAAATAGATGACCAGTTTCTGAAAAATAGTTTTTTGAAAATTACAAAAATTTTTGCGATCGTTTTTCGATTTTAGAAATTAATCTTATTTCATGGTATACTACCCGCAAAAGGCTGTCAAGCAAGTTGTAGTTGATCCCCATACAGACAAATAGTTTTTTAGCAAATGGGCGTAGTCGAAATTTTGAATAAATCGTAGTGGTCGCCATTTTCAAGCTAGAGAGTTCGGCAAAAAAGTTTTAGATTAGCCTTAAGGTAATTTTTTGTAAACCACTTTTTTGGGCTCTGTGAGTGCCAAAACGTGTATTTCCGTTAAAACTTCGACTGTCAAAATTTTCATGATATCAATACTTCCCTATACCGGAGGCATCGGAAAGTAAAAAGTTAACAGAAGAAATATATGCAGGTAACTTCTCACCATTTCCACTTTGAAAATAATTCTATTTTAATGCAGTGTGTTTATTTTTAATATTTTGGCGTATTAAGTAGCTAATACAAACGGCAATTAAGTTTGTAGTTTAAGTTTTTTTGTCGTTACTCTTCCTAGTAAATTATTTAAATAAATTAATTTGAATATTTGCTCATTCTAGCATGTATTGTAACTGAATTTCGTGTAGCAGAGCCATGAATGAAATAATATCAAAAAAGTATATTACTGCAGTCATATCTGTTGATAAAACATTTTTTTCCAGCATGCTGTATAAAATTTCAAATAATAGAATGTAACAAACAGTAAACAGATAAAAGAACTTTATTTTAAACATGTACAACTTTTTATTTATTATTAAATTATATAATTAAATAATTAAAATGTATTACATTTACATATTATACTTAATATTTGGTGTAATATCCCTCACTGTCGATGCAATTTTGTAGCCTCGTGCTCATAGAGGAAACCAATCGATTGCATGTATTTAGTCCTCGCATTCTTTCCCAATCTTTTACGACGTTCCTGTGAAGTTGGTCTGTTGTGCGGAACAGCTGCTGCACATAGATTTTCAATTGGATTAAGATCGGGAGAACGTGCCGGCCACTAAATTAAAATAATTTCCGGATAATTCAAGAACCATTCTTGCACAATTCTAGAGGTGTGAATTGGCGAGTTATCTTGAACCAGATGAATGGGTCCTTCTGGGTATAATGCACGCACTGTAGGTAGCATCACGTCTTCCAAGATTTCAATATATTCAATTGCAGTAAACCTTGCACTGACGCGTACTAATTCACCTGGTCCATCCCGACTCATCCAACCCCAGTATGCACTACTAATTCGTCGGCTTCGTTTTAAGGGTTGAATGTGGTTGCGCTGGAATCGGGTGCCATTTTGCCTGCACAAAGTGTTTTGATAATCTCTGGAGGAACAAAATGTATTTTCATCAGTAAAAATAACCCGGTCCCAATTCCTTCGCAGATTATCCACTGCAAACTGCAAACGCACCGTGGCTTGAATATCCGTCAACGCCGGCTTTCGGGTGGGGTTTCGGCTGTGGATCCCACTTTTATGTAGAGCTCTTCTGACGGTCAGAGGACTATATGGGAGCTGCAGTTCATCCCGTATCCCGTACAATTACTGATGTTGTAAAAGGATGATCTGCAAGATTTTGTATAATTGCCTGACGATTTTCTTCGGTCAAAAGGTGCGGTCGTCCTGTATGAGAGCGTGTTAAAAGCTTCTTCTTCTCGTCTTATCCGTCTTTCAATCTGTCTAATCTGTAAACAATTACAAATGAATGGAACATTATTATAAAATATAAAACATAACAATCAGGGTTTGTTGAATGATTACTTATTTGGTTTCAGAAAAAGTTATTTTAAATTATACAAGTGAATATTTTACTTACCGATAAATCAACCCTTTCCGCTATCTCTGTCTTCGAAATTCCATTTTCCCACATGCTTATTACTCCCCTTATTTCAAGGGAAGAATCTCGTTGACCAGGCCTCCTTGGCATATTTAACTTTCACCCGAACGAACAACTTTCAACCACAAAAAGATACAGCGGAATGCCGTTGAAAATTTATTGAAAGTAAGAAGAAAACTCTTCTCTACTGGTTCTTGACTGATAACGTAAATGCATCCTGTCGTTAAGCCGAAATTCACTACATTGCCTTGTTTATTAAAGATACTATGTAATCCGCTGCGTCCTGTCTTCAAGAAAGAAAGAATTCGGGAAAACCGTTTTCTATGGCAAGGTAGTTTTGAAACAAAATATCTCATAGTGATTATTTTATAATTTGTGATACAGATTCACATTAACCATGTGCGCCGCCGTCAGGTTGATCAGCCGTCACCGACATATTTTCAAGCACCGACGCCGCCGCCGATTAATATCGGCGTAAACAACCCTACGCGGCACTGCGCCGCCGCCGTTTAGATCGACGTAATCGGCGGCGCCGGATATATTTCAAACTAATGTTTATACAGTTTTTTTTATCTGTTTACTGTTGTATTCTATTGTTTGATATTTTATACAGCATGCTGGAAAAAATGCTTTTATCAACAGATATAACTGCATTAAAATAGCATTAATTTCAATTTTGGAAACTGGAAATGGTGAGAAGTTACCTGGATCTATTTGTTCTGTTAACTTTTTAGAATTTCTGAAACTTGTCAAATTGTTCTATATTTTACAATTATTTTAATTTTATTAAAATGTTAGACATCTTTACTTCAGTATTGTTTTATAAAAGTTATAGACGTTAAGTAAATAAAAGCAGGTAAGTTGCTGTTGGCTGATTGGAACGATTATTCGTACACCTACCGCATTGTAAAATTGTTCAAATAATATTTTCCATTGTAAAGGCTTTAGATAATGTAAAAGGATTCGTTTACCTGCGGAGGGTATTTATAACATGCCTTGAGGCGACTAGGAACGTAGATCTTAACTTGCTAGAATGTTGCAATATTAGTTGCATACTCTGTAGGATTGTGCGACATTACATCTGAACGTGATTGTACGTATGAATAACCTCTTGTTTTACTTTCCTGTCCAGTGTTTTATGTTCTTCATTTATTCTTATATCATTGTTCTGTAGCAGTGTTAAATATACTTGTTTCTTTTCTTGAATAAGTTCTTCTATTTCTCTGTCCCACCAGTACGGCGTATATCTTCGGTTTTCTATTCCCAGGGCTTCTTGTGCTGCTTGTTCTATGCAATTTTTTAGATGTTCGTATTCCTCTTCGGTTGTTCTTTCGAGCTGGCATACACCTCCGCTGCTATAATGATTTCATGAGAATTTGGTATTTGTTCTATTAAGATTTTCCAAATGTATTAGATACATGATTATGTAATAGACATTTTATGCATCACTTTAAGTTACTTGCAAAAATTCAAAGAGGAATATATCACAACATGACACTACCTACTGTTGAATAGTTATTGCTTCAAACGAAGCTACAAAAGTGAAGTTTTTTGGAACCAGACACTGTAAACCATTATTGTCTTACTGTTTTTGTAAAAATACAAAAACAGACAAAGTTGACTTTGTACTTCAAATTTCGGTTGTAATTGCATAGCCTGGAATTAAAAATGGAAATGTATTTTCAATGCTATCTACCACTCTTCTAGGTTTTCATCCTTCGAAAATGTGTTACGTATTTGAAAACAATGTCAATATTCTAGTTCTACCTGGTTCACTATAGCTTTACCCTAGGAAATAAAGTATATTTTAGTGTTTCAATAAAGTTTGGAAATGGTAAACTGTTAACCTTTCTTGGATGGTGAAGGGCGCTGTCCGCCTCTGTGGACTACTGAAAGGGCTGAGTTTATAATAGACATATCGTACATTTTGCTACAACTTGTTTACTAGCACACAGGATCATTTAATTATTTAATAAAAAAAATAAACGTCATAAATCTTATTAAATAGACTTTCTATTCTCTGTATATTTCACATTCTACCTAAAACTATCAATTAATATATGACATATCTAAGTATTCTATGTTAGAATTCCGAACTTCAACGCTTTCGAGTCAATCAGTTATTTACTGACGTTGGAACTTGCAAGGTAATTTTGTAGACGTATAACCGAAATTAGAAGTTAATCATACAACTTGGTTGCTAACCAAAACCATTTATTGTTTAGTCTCAAATGTCAGATTTGAACTCTAATAAACAGCCTTAAAACAAAATTGGAAAAATGTGTTTCAAGAATCCGAAGAGATGCAAATCCAATAAAGCCCTTCAGTTTCATCACTTCTATAACCGAGTTTTATAAAGGAAAAGTTTAAAATTCTGCCCTATCTATATTTGTGAAAAGGGAATTTTCTTGCTTCCTATATTTAATTATTCGATTCTGTCACACAATATTTCCGAAGCTCAAGTTATCCTAACGAACCTCAAAAACAGATTTAGTCCCTAATTGTCTTCATCCTTTTGTTGCCTTGTGTTGTAAGTGATGCCTCTGCTCATACCGAACTATATCAAATTCGATTTGGCCCAAAAGTTTTTAAATTCGTCGGCATTCCAATAAATCGATAACATCGAAGCGTAAAATGTTTCTAATATTTGTCATATTGCGAATAAATCGTGTTTGGAAGAAATCACATCTAATTACGAAGGACGTGAAAGCGCGGAAAATACGTTAACGAATTTATCGAAAAAGCTTTACTTACACGTACCTACGAGCTAGACGTTTCAGGAATGTGGGATCTGAAGAAGCGGAGAAATGGCACATCGCCCATTGGTAACAAACAAACGCAAGGTAAATACATAAAGCTTTTATTAAGGCATCACACAATTCGAACTTTCTTTCGTTTACTTAACCTTATGTTGCGCAAACATTCCATGGAAATAATCGTTGAACTGGGAAATCGGGAAACATCTTAAAGATGCTTTCTCTTAATAATATAGTCACAACCTTATTTAAATCAGGAAACCATATTTGCGTAATGTAAATTTTGTCAGTCCTGAGCAATTTTCGATTCAAAGGGTTTCAGAGATTTTGCTGAGGAAGTAAATTCAAGTTTATTGTGTTAATAACTGAAGATTTCAACGAAGATTTTATTCCGGATAACTTCATTTCAGTTAAAGCAAGGCCCGAGAGAAAGTAAGTCAGAATTTGATAAATTATTGCCGTAACATGAAAATTCATCTCCACTTTCGGTTTACTAAAAAGAAGTAAAAGCAGCACGCCAGAACGCTGGCCATTAATCATGAAAAAACTTTCAGCTGAAATCATCGTTTCCTTCGTCAAATTTAACCTAAGCACCTATACCCACTTACACAAGAAAGTCGTTGCCGCCAACATAATTTTCTCTTACTCATTCAATAAAGAAAAGTAAATTCTAGGTGTGGAGGGCGAATTAAACGAACAATTCATTAATAATCAACTATACCGTTAGATTTACTTCGCTTGTGAGAATCCCATTTATTCCCAGATAAACGTCCTACAATTATTAAATCGAAGCGTTCGCCTGCGAATCTAATTTAATTCCAAGCGAAAGAAGACAATTCGGTAAACAGAAGTAAACAACACTTTTATTGCTAATTGAGAATTTTAAATTTGAAATTTTCGCCAAGTCAAGGTGATCCGTTTTTTAATTAAAACGAACTCGGCAAGATAAATACGTCTCCTTCCCGTTTCTGTATACGGTTTTCAATCGCATCGCTAAAGCTTTCTTTGAATTTGTCAAATAAGCCAGATACATGCTGAATTGACATATAGAAACGCGTCTAGGATATCTCCAGGCTTTTGCATAGCCTTTGAGGATGTCTTTCCTGTATATTCACTTGAAAGCTGATACGGTGAGCGCTTCTATCAGCATATCCCGCCCAATGCTTCATTTTTAAGCTTATTTCTATTTTCTCTTTTATTTTATGTTTGCCATGTAATATAGAAACGGATATTAATAAGCGAAAGATTCAAAAGCCCTTGTTTCTTATAAGGGTTTATTTACCAATAATCAATCTTTAAATATTCTGAATTCAGTTTTTCATATTTCAGAATAAATATATAATGTTCAATACCATTCACGGATATTTAAAAACACTGATAATGAAAAAAACAGGCAGTTAAATTCCATTTAATTTCAAATACGTTTATTCATTAACTTAAGATAGTCGTGTCGCTTATATCATCATCATCATCAGCCCCCTTCAATCCATTTCTGGATGTAGGTCTCCCCAAATTGTCGCTATGCTACTCAATCTTGTGCCCTTCTATTCCACATTAAATCGGCGTGTTTCTTTATATCATGGAACCATCTCATTTGGAGCCGTCCACTTGTTCTTCTGCCTAACCATGGACACCAAGTTTGTATGATCGCATTCCATCTATTATTAACTTGTCGGCCGCTGTGTCCCACAAACTTCTACTTAAGGGTTGTAGTCGTTTCTCTTATATCTACTATCTTTGTTTTCTCTCTTATCCATCTGTTCTTTCTATCCTTTAAGGTAATATGGAGCATTTGGGTCTCCATTGGACGCTGAGTTTTTATTAGCTTATCCAGGTTTTTTCTCGTTAATGTTCATGTTTGCCCGCCATAAGTCATAACAGGTAGTATGCATTGATCAAAAACCTTCGATTTGAGATTCTGTTTGATAGATATATTTTTTAATATGCAGCTTAGTCTTTCGAAACCGACCCAACCAAGTTTAATTCTTCTTTTCACGTCTGCTTCTTGGTTCTCTTTGTAGGGTTTTATTATTTGCCCAAGATGTATATAATGATCTATTTGCTCCAACGTGTTCTTCTATTGTGATTTCTAATCTTACTCCGGTGTTTTTTATCATATGTGTCTCTAATTTAATAATTTTTAGAATTTTTGATGTTTCGTTTAATTCCGGTATCATGTTCTGAAGGTGTTCTTCATTTTCGGCAAAAAACATTATATCGTCTGCATATTTAAGGTGGTTCAAATATACTCCATTTATGTTAACGCCCTTCCCTTCCTAATCCAGTTGCTTAAAAACATCTTTCAATGTATTTATAAATAGCTTAGGCGATATAGTATACCCTTGTCTTACGCCACGTTTGACATGTATAGGGTCCGTCTCGTTATGTGTTACTGTATACTGTTAAGCGGATTTCTGCATATGTTATGTATTATAGCCATATAACGGTGACCTACTCTGCTACTCCATTATCCTTCTTCCATTGCCCACGTTTCGATCGTATCAAAAGTTTTCTCGTAGTCAATAAAAGCGATAAATAGTGGTATACGATATTCGGTGGCTTTTTCCAATAAAGTTCTAACTATTAATATATGATCGCATGTGCTAAATCCCTTACGGAGTCCTGCCTGTTCGGTGATTGATACATCTCTAACCTATTATTAATTCGGTCTGCTATTACTTTTGCTAAAAGTTTGTGCATTTGGGAAAGTAGTGTTATGGGGCAATAAATAACAAAATCTAATCTGTCTCCTTTCTTAAAAAATAATATTGTTAAAGCATTTTCAAGGTTCCCGTTGTTCCTTCTTCTAGGCATTTATTTAATAATTTTTCAGAATATCTGTCACTTCTTCTCCTGCTTCTAATAGCATTTATTTCGTGATGTTATATGTTCCCTGGGCTTTTTATTATTTTTCATTTCTTTTAGGGCACCTACTAATTCCTATTTAGTTTTATCTGGCATTTCGTCTGAGTTAGTGTTCAATATTTTTCTTTGCAGTTTCTCCTGGTCCTTTCCGCTACTTCTGTTCTTGATGGTTACGGTTCTTTATAATATTCTTCAATTCATCCATTGATGTTTATTTGCCCTCTGACTTCGTCGCTATGTCTATCTTTCAAAGCTATTATTTGCGAATTTAGAATTCTGGAATGTTCTTGTGGGGTGGATGTCGTTCTGGTGGATTGGTGCTGCATGGTTGATTGGTAGATGCTAGTTCTTGAGTGCTTCGTTCATAATGTGGTGGATTCGTTCCTCACTGCTTCTGTGTTTCGTCTGCGGGTTATCTGAAACCTGATAAACTGATTTAATGTAGGGGCTGCTGCTACCTCATTGATAGTGGGGTATTTTTTACTAAACCAATAAGGTTGTCTGGGAAGTCTGGATATAGTGAGAAAAAGAGAGCGGTTGGAGGGTGTTTGCGATTTCTGCGAGGTTTTCTAGGGATTCGGTTAACAAGGACAAAATTTCGGTATACGGGTTTCAAGTATTTCTAAGGCGATGAGAATGCCGTGGAAGAGGGTGCGGGAGATAAATTAGTGTTGGAGTTCTAGAAAACGATCGCTGATTGAAGTGGTTTGGGTGTCGGTTGGATTTGCCTTCCGCATGCTGCAATTTAATGGAGGAGATAGGGTTTGATAGTGGCGTATAGAGGAGCTCGGTAATCAGCAAAGAAACGTATGAAAGTGTTACATGTGTGAAGAAGGGTTTGGAAATTGCAGCCTTGGAAGCGGTGTTGGATGCGTCGGAGAAATTTGGAACGGTTGCGGACTGTTTTCGGGGTTTCTACATATCGAGGTTACCCAGGTATCGGTCTTGGTCTGAAATGAGATTTATTGATGGTATATAGAAATGTTAATATCGAAGGGACCCAATCTGGAATTTTCGGAGGAAATTGGATAGCTGATTAGGATGTTCAGTAATTTGTCGGCGTTGAGCTTCATTCTTCACCGGCTGGTCCACTGGCAGATGCTGTTGAGGGATATTTAGATTTTTGAGATCCAGAAAAGGATGTTTTTTGAATGGTCCCGATAGCAGTATCATACGCGATAACTGTTGTTTTGGCTCAGGGATCTAATCTGGGATTTTTGTAGAAATTTCAATAGCTAAATAGGATGTCCAGTGATATGTCGGCATTGTATGTTATTCTTCACCTGCTGGGTTACCGACAGGGATATTTGAATTTCATCAGATGCAAAAAGGGACGTTTTTTGAGTGGTCTCGATAGCGGTGTCATCAGCGAAAACTTTTGCTTTGTCTCAGAGTCAGATTCGTGATTGGAAAATCGTGGGAGTATAAGCAACGAAAGTTACGCTTGAAATTATGTTTATATTGCAATTGAAACATTTTTAAACAAGAAACCCTACGCTTTGTCGCCTTCTCGTTTTTTTTCTGTAAGTTGACATGCAATCGTCCGGAAGGTAGTAAAGGCCATGTCAACACGCTCTTCGTCATAGTTCTGATTTTCACTTTCTTGGTTACTAGTGCTGATTTTTAATTTTGATTTGCAATTAAAAATGGAATAGCACCCATGACCTATCTGAATTAGAGACTTCGAGAGCCACATGTTAATTAGAAAGTGAACAAACATAGCAAGTTGTTACCCCAGTGCTCGGGGTGAGCCAAAGTGTAATTTATCGACTTTGATATCGTTCTTTGGAAACTGAAAATGTTCAGCGAATTTAAGGACAACGTCGACCAGCATCAACAAGACCACGAGATGATTGTTATCTACCGCGATTTTCACCTAGATATCGAAATTTTAATGCAACCTAGCTTCCAGGTGAGCTTTCTGCTGCTGCTTCAAATTGCTTTCCGATGGAATACAATTCTACAAGAATTCTTTGAAAATTTGACTCAATTCATGACAACTAAATGTCAAGCCCTTTTAGCTGTTCATGGAGATCATATGCGATATTAACGTTTGTTGCTTGTAACAGTTATTAAATAATAAAATATAAAGATTAAATATTTCTCTACTTATTCGTAGGTATACATCAACTGCTTAATATACAGGGTTTCAACTTGAAAACGTACAATGTGTTATATTTCTCGAAGTAAAATAGGTGTTGAGCTTTTCTACAAAAAGTTTTTACAACATGTAAACCGAATCATGCTGATACGTAGGGTAACCTTCCGCATTTAACACCTTAAGCTTGAGGAACACCAACAAGAGAATTTCAAATGGTAACACCCACCTTGTGATACCTCATTGAAAATCTTCTATAAAATGCTATTCAAAGTATCAAACACCTTCTCCCGTCTCGTTTCGGAAAAATTATAAACTAAAACTCAGAAGGTTCTGAACAAATTATTGAAATTCAAAATATTAGTTTAAATGTTCAAAATTATATTCAATGTTTAGCAGTTAATAATGCCAAAATCTACTTTCAAATTCTCTCTGAACGTTTTGGAAAGTTTGTTGTGAACTAGCTCGGAACTCCTGAACTGTTCCTTATCGCAGTTGTACAATGGGCTGAAACTGAAGTTTTATAGACAACAGATTTTAAGTGGCTCCATAGAAAGTAGTCTATTGCGGAAAAAATCTGGAGATCATGGGGGCCATTCTATTTTTCTGAAACGAGTTGGGAAAAAATGTTGGCAACTATTGAATAGCAATTTATAACAGCTTTTCAACGACGTATCACAAAGTACGCGTTGAAATTTTTTGTTGGAGTACCTGGAGCTTAAAGGGTTTATTGGGGAAGATTATCGTATGAGTCATAATGATAACCCTCTATGTTGTAGAGACGTTTCTAGAAAAGTTTAAAGCCAATTTTACTGCCAGAAATATACAATGTACGTTCAAATTGACACCATGTATACCCTATAGCGACTATTGCATTAGAACATGGACAAACAAGTTTAAATCCTACGAGAAGCGTTCGGGTTTTTGTTTAAAAATGTTATAAATGTGTTATTTTAGCAACCTGTGTTTTTAATTATTATTTATTGTTGTTAAATATCCCAGTAATTGTTTTAAGCAGTGTAAGTTTTACGATGATTTTCCAATATTTACTACGAATCGTTATTGCTTATTACTTTTTGAGCGTAGTTTTTTTGTATTACACCCGATAAAATATAAATGAATTTTCCCAAAATAGACGCAGGTGTTACATTAGGGCGCTCTTTTTTCTGCTGCGAGCAAATGAAAATTACATTTCCAGTGGGATATATATTAAATAATTTCATCGGTGATGATGTATTGCAAAGTTCGCATTCTACCAATTTCGATACATTAGTATGAAGGTCAACTGCCGAAAACAATTACAGAAGCATTTTACTTTCGAAATCGTATTACAAACCTTTCAGAGCAATAAAATAGTGAAAGACGCACTTAGTTATCTTTTTAAAGCAGTAACATTTCTCTAATTGGTGTAGCACTAGCTATGTTAGAGCAATATATATACATATGTATGTGTGTTACCGAAAAATGTGCTCGGAATTGTTAAGCCGTTGATTCTGGGAGAAAAATTGCACCCTTAGTCTTTTGCAAATAACTCGGTTTCACTAACGTTAACGATAAACTGTAGTCATAAATAATACACCAGCATAAGAGGCTCTACAAGACATTTCAGAACTAACACAACCTAACAAAGGTAACGCATTGTACAATTTATTTATCAACTTAGTTACAATTTGAAATTGTTATGTATTTGGAATCATAAGCACTTTACTATTGTTTAAGGTATGATGATGGCTCATCAATTATTGTGCCTACCATAGAAGACATTGACCGACAAATGAATAATTATTTTCCTAGAAACGCCTATTATCTTGTTTATAAAAGTTATACATTTAATATTACTGTGGCGCTGGTGATTTTGTTGAAATGGAAAAATTCGAGACATCTGCTGTGATAAAATATAGTTTTAAGAAGGGTTAAAGATCTGAAGACACTACTTTCCGGTCTCAAGAATCAAGCAATACAGGATTATTCAAGTAAACTCTTAGCCAGCGAATTCCTAGCCAACCACCAAAATAAATATCGAACTAAACAGCATCCAGGCTGGACTACCTCAAGGTAGTGTTTTGGGCCCTGTGATGTACTTGTTGTATACGGCAGATCGACCAACCACACGGCTAACCACAGTGGCGACATTTGCGGATGATATAGCAGTCCTCCCTTTCCACACAAATCCAATAGCTGCTTCTAGAAACCTATAAGTCAACCTCGATAAAATCCAAACATGGCTACAAACCTGGAACGTTATAGTAAACGAAGGTAAATCCACAATGCAACTATTGCGAAAGGCTCTTGCCCGCCGGTAATCCTAAATGGAAAACCAGTGCCACACGAAGATTAAACCGAATTCCTTAGGGCTGCACTTGGGCCGAAGAATGACACGGCAAAATCACATATTTACAAAAAAAAACTGTTATGAAACTTCGTCAAATTTATTGAATGGTTGGAAGAAAATCATAACTTTCACTGGATAGCAAACTGTTGGTCTGTAAAGCCATAATTAAGACTGTATGGACATACAGCATACGACTATGAGCGATTTCCAGGACCTTCAATCTTTAGTTCTAAGAAGGTTCAGAATAAAGTACTCTGATTGATAGTGGTTACCCCATAACTCGTATCAAATCTTAAAATTGAGCATGATCTTCAATTCCCGTTCATTCCACAGGAAATCAAAAAACATAGTGAGAAATATCATAATACACTTGAAATGTATCCGATTGAATTAGCAAATAAATTAACAGACAATGCAGGTGAAGTGAGGCAGTTGAAACATTTGAAGCCGACGGACTTAGCTGACGGATTTAATTAGTATAAACCAAATACAATATTATAAAGTGAAATCCATGTAATCATATAAATAACTAACATGATAATTAGTTCTAAATTAAAAAAAGGGAAGGATCACAAGATTAATTCTACACGACAATTTGTAATAGTATAGATCATAAAATTTACCTATTGTTCCTTAAATGAAGAACTGATTTTAAATAACATGGAATTAAAGAGGAAGAAGGGTTTACCACAGTGCGGTATTTATAATAGCATGGGCGGAGTGTTGGGTGGTTCTACCCCGTCATATAAGGAATTAAGAATTGGTGCTGGGATTTCAAACTTGCACCAGGTTCTGAACCACCAAAAACGGTTATCACTCAAGAAAATATAGATTTGGTCCATGATATAGTACTGAGTGATCGGAGAATTACGGTCGAGTATATTACTGCAACATGTGGCCTTTCCGTTGGAAGTGTTGAGAAAATTTGGCATGCGGAATTGAGTAAAAAAAAGTCTGCGTACGATGGATTCCGAAAATGGTTTCACTTGATCAGACGCGGGCCAGGTTTCTTACTGCTATGAGCAACTTGAGATTAATGACACAAATCTGAATGGATTTTTTAAAGATTTGTAACTGTACATGAAACCTGGGTTCATCACTTTGATGCAGAATGAAAACGGCAAACTAAGAACGACGGCATCGTGGTTCCCCATTCTCACAAAAGTTCTGTGTGTTTTCATCGACCGGAAAGATAGTGGCAATAGTGTTTTTATCACACAATAACAGGAGACTATTACCCAAATCGCATGCCAACAGTTTCTGAGGTTGTGAAGCACGAAATGCGGTGAAACGGTCCGTCCACGTGGAGACGGTTGCCTGGTTTTAGCTCAGAGCCAGAAGTTCGTAATAACATGCGGAGAGACTGTAATGGTTATAACAGGATTTATTATATTTAACTGTTACAATAAAGGCAAAAATGTATTTGATTCTGAGATTATAAGGAAAGTAATAACGTCTGCAAAATCCTGGTCCTGATTGAATGGACGGCGAAGGTTACGTTCCAGCTGTAGGCCGCGTGCAGGTGTACTCTGTATTTATATAAACAAGCGAAAATGGTTGCCACCTGGCAGTTAGTTTTAAATGCGTTTAATACAATGTATCCCGAAATCACTAATCGGAATCGGTTTTAGTGTTCACACAGTTATTAGATTAAATTGACACCTGGTACGCGTACTGGGTAATTTAATCCGCCTGGGCAGTTGTTTACGGTTTCCGTGGCTTCGCTGGTTCAATGAACGGATGTAGATAACTCACGGGTCGCTAGAACCAAATGTGCTGGGGAAACGTTCTTGGCTTCATAATCTCGACAATAAATAAATTTCAATGTTTCTTAGAATACTGTAAAATAAAATATAAATGTACGGTGAGTACTGAAATTGTTAATGCCTAATTTTAAAATTACGTACAATCTGGCCTGACGGACTATAACGTATTGTTAAATTAGTTCGGAAATTCCCAATTACGGGAAAACTATGAAAATCAAAGGTCAAATTAGCCTGGGCTGACCGGCTTATAAGACCTCTAATTAAGCACTGCATCATCGTTATATTAAATGTGTTAACCTTTTAGGGGACGATGTTGACAAATAAAGTTGTCTCAAATGCCTAAGTCATTTGCTTCTATATATGGGACAATACATGATGAACCACCCTGGTACACATTTTTCTTAAAGTATCAGTAATTGCTTTGTGATTAAATGTCATGCGGATTGAAATGTATAACAACAACGAGAAAGTAGATCTGCGAAATAATTTACAGTAAATGCCGCATTAACTCATCAGTGATTGTGCGAGTGCATCATGAATATAAATTAAACCCGTATCTACTTTCTCGTACTTGTTAAACATTTCAATTCGTATGACATTTAACCACAAACAACTTCCAATATTTTAAGACACATTCACTTAAACTAAAATAAGGCGCCTCTGATTCCTAATAAGTAAAAGGTATAAAAGATGGATCTATAATAGTAGCTACTTTGTTAGTGTTAATTATAATACTGCATTCCTAGTAAACGCATTTGTAACCAAACTAGTTACTTTTTGGCATGTGCGAACTATTAAACTAGTACATAAGGTCGTCGAAGATTGCGTTCTGATTAGAAATAAAACTCAGTCCAATAGGAGTTCTACATTTAAACCACTTTTTTACAACAGCAAAAACTGCTAAATACCCGCTCCCAAGGAAATTTGGCTACCATTAGATTCACCTAAATTGTTTTTAAATAAACTGTTTTTAAAAGTAGTTACCTGTTTCTATGATGCTGCATCAAAAATCTAATATCTTTGTGCAGAATATTCGCAAAACTTAGAAGAAGCGTGTGCAATATATAAAAGTATCACTTCATTTTGAAAGAACTATAATAGAAATTCCGATTAGTTCAGCTTTTTCGCATAATATCTGCAAAAAAAAAGTATTTAAAATGTGTTCAAATTATATTATTAGGTCCAAATTACATAAAACTTCTTATAGGTACCGCTTCATACTGGTTTTCTTTGCCGATTGCTACTTAATGTAGCGTTGAATAATTCCAGTGATGTGTAATGATAGTAAGACTACTCCCCACGAAGAAGTTTGACCTGCAAGGCGTGAGGTCAGAGCTTCCGTATCTTTGCTATCACACCCGGTTGCCGCGTGCCAAATTCATTATACGTGGTGATATGGTAGCCATCCAGAAATAAGAAAATCGCATTATTACCCCTTGTACATTCGAACGCAGGTACCCAATGTCTTCATGCGACTGCGTAGGCCGCCCGTTAGGCATCTAGTCAGGGATATGTGCACCAAGTGCATCAACCACTAGACCACTATGTGTCATTTAAATTAACACAGGAATTTTAAAAATTATTTGCGTGCTTGTTATTAAAAACGTTCGTACAGAACGTTTGTACAAAAGTAATTGGCTGCCTTTTAAAGACCTTGTTTATAATAAATTACAATTTATACTGTACTAAACTCTTATATTACAGACGTAAATCTGTATGTAGAAAATACAATTAAATAATACAATTTATTTACAGTGTAAATGAGTAAAAAACACTCATTTATCATTAGATTGTTGTTTACAATAATTGTTGGAAATGCGTCCATCTTTGTCTAAACAACCATTAACCCTATGCTTTATATTTTCAAAATTGACTACAAACTGTCTCGGAGTATTTTCATTCACGACTCCTGTAACTGCTCTTTTGTGTATAAATCATTTATATATTCAACATATATCTTTTGCCCAAACATGAAGTTTGAGAGAGGTATGAAGTCAGGCGATCCCCGAGGCCACCAATCTCTGTTTATTACTTTGCCATAAAAAAAATTCATTGAAAATTCAGCGTTGCAAGTAATGTGTGTTACCTGTTCCACATTTGCTGGAAGAAACTAAGGCAAAGTTCATTATCGTGTTGATCGACAAACAGTCTTATAAATAGTTGTTCGTATTTGTTGGTATTGGTGTTCTCAGTACAAAAATGACCCAATTATTCGTCTTCTCGATATAGCAATCTCAATCGCAGTTTTAAGGGGATGTAATGAGATGTCATGATATGCATGACTATTTTCTGTTGAATACCTACCATAGTTTTAGAAGTTTACGTAGTCACCAAGACAGAACCATGCGATCGTTGAAAAATGTTACACTTAAAATCTCATAATTATTGAGGTTTCAAACATGTTAAGGATTATTGATCTGCTGGCAACAATTATTGAATGACGAACACTTCGTATGGGATAGAGACCAACTGTACGAAAACCCTTCAACGTAAATGTTCAGTAACTCAGTTACAAAAACAACATTATAATCATCGCCTGTTTAAAGAGGCAAACATATTAATAATTTGTTGAGACTTGTATCTATTCACTGACAAATATCCTGTACAGTGTTTTTAGTAAATACAGTGGCCTGCCGTTAAGCTTTCCTTTACATACGTTGCCTGTTTCGATAGTACCCTTGAGAAATACGACGTAAGTGACACCTGAAAATTTCACAGTGAACCGCTTCGGTGGGAAAGTGCTCTTGGAACTGACTGAAGCATGAACGACAAGAGTGCTGCCAAACACAATTTTAATTACGTTGTTTAGTTCGAAATCATTTTTTATAAAACAGGAATGTTACAAGAAACCTCTCTCAAATAGAATGAATTTTACACATTCTACATTACATTATTCTACTTATACTATATACATATACTATATGGTCACTACCATTTATATTTTGATTCCGTCTTTCGTCTTCAACAGTTTTTTGTCCTACTCTTGCGCATCGGTCTTTCCTCTGCCACGTGTTCCTCCTCAGAGCTAAAGTAGATGCATGGGGGACCTACAGCTTAAAGTTTATGAATTTTCGATAATTTTAGATTATATTAAGTGTTAGGGTCGACCTTACCGAGGAGGGCGAATAAAAACTACTGAATTTTCAAATTTAAATACGGTTGCAGCGCTTCTGCATTTCATTTATGCAGTTCCTGGGTAAACAAACAGCGGATACGATCAGAACTCACTAGCAGCGACAGGCAGCTCACTGGCAGCGACAGGCAGATGGCATGCAACAGATAATAAAACACAGACTTACTAATCTGTCAATAAATGTTGGGCAGTTGTACTCACCGGGGGTCCTCCAGCCCCCTGCCTCTGGATTGGGACTCGACCAGGATACGGATGCTCATGTACCGGCTAGTTGCTGTGGCCGCAGTCAGTGCCCCCTCAGCCCCACATGCGAAGGCGATAGTATAAATTACTGTCCACACCCCCGCGTAAAAGTCAGTCAATGCCATCCTGACATTAATTTTGCATTCATAATAATAATAATAGTAGTACTTCGACGTAGGCACATTTACGATGCAACCTCTGCCGACTGACTACCTCGCGAATGATGAATGATTGCTAGGGGAAGAATGATTAATCATACCCCACACACACACCCACACACAATCTACTTATATAGCTACCCATATTCACTACGTTACTGTTTCCAACAACTACTTACACAAACACGGCAATGTTGTATAACAACCATAATAGGACCCAATGCTTGTAAACTATATATAATAACAAGTAGATAATACGTTGCCATTCGGGTAAACACATATAACACTACATGGGATATAAAGCATATATAATACCAGGTAGATAATACGTTACCATTCGGGTAAACACATATAACATCTCATGGGATATCAACCATAACCTAGCCAAGGACGCCACTGCTTATATCTGCTGACATTGCCATTACAACCCATCCTTATATATAGGTAATCATATACGTGTTAAGACTAAATCCCCACCTCGCTTCAGCTTAGAGGATATTCGCATCGCAGTCAGTTAGTAGGTTCGCAAACGCTATTAATTAGTTATTACGTCAAAGACATGCAAGCTTACGCATAGCTACAACCACTGTTTATTCTAGACTGTCCCCGCTGACCCCTCTCAACACCCCGCCACAGGGCCTTTCCGTCTAACTCTTATCATTCGTCCCAGCTGTTATAGCTAGCCGACAGAAGTTACGTATATTTTAACCAATACTTATCTGTTGTTGTACGCACATTTAAGTAATAGTGACAGCTGGCAAAAACGGTTGCCTAACATAAATAAGATATGTATTAAACAACACCAGATGTTACTATTACTCAAAATCATTTAGGAAACTTATTTGATAAACTGGCGTTGTGAATGTGCAAATACGCCGCGCATTAAACATTTAGATTATCAGACATTATTTTTCGAATCTTAAAATTTGAAATACAGCAAGAAGAAATAAGGTTGCCTTCAAGAAATATTGAAGACGTAATGCATAAGTCAAGGTCGACGTCACAAGCTTAATTTGGGATTGAAATATGCCCTATAATTTAATTTAAGTAGTGTTTCAAAAGATTTTTTCGCAATCTTTGTATTATCCAAGACATTGGAGTTGCTTCACATCTTACTAACATCCCTACATTGAGAAGACAAATGTTGCTGGCATAATTTTATAAATCTTTCAAAATATGCTTACAGAATTATTTGAATTTGGTTTTACAGAATTAGGAATTGATCTTTATAGCATAATTCCTGTATATCCTTCCGTTGAGAATAAGCTTCAATTTCCTGCAGCTAAGTTCTACTCCATAAACAAATATCTGGTTTTAACCTCATTAACTAAACTCCTTTGTACACAAAGGAAACCCTATTTAAGTTTAGTAAAATTTCTGATTTCTACCATTCACAGAAGCACATACTGCATCTAACTTTGTATTAGCAGATTTCCTCGTCTGGCCCCAGTTTACAAAATCTTTCGCGAGGAGGCATATATTCTAGAAGTCTGTCACCAAAATGAGATTCACGCCGTTCATGAGATTTTCCATTGGAAAGAAATGTTTCTCTCCTTTGAGCCTTTTTTAAATTCTATGGAATTCTCAGATGTAACTTTATTATCTCGCCCTTTGTTAACCCTAGTCTTTTGAAAAATTTACAACCTCTTGTGGAATGGAGTTGGCACCACCAATAGCTCTTTTGCCTTTGAAAGCATGAAGAAACTGGAAATTCATGTTAAAACTGCATTTACATTAGCTAGTTGTTGAAAATTTGTTTAGGGTAAGTCAAACATGGGAAAATTAGCTTGCGAGCGTATAATTTAGAAACTTATTAGCTAATAGTTGAAAGAAAAGTGATTGGATAAATACACACAATAATAAAATTATATTATCTATAATGTACTTTTTGTATATATGTAAGTACTAGTAACTGTAGCTCTAGTAGTGTTATAGTAACTTGAATAATGCATAAAGCTCTTCTGAATATTAATTTTTTTAAACATTGTTTGTATATTTTCTGTTTTTTTTTTGGACGCTTCTATTGTTTTTGATTGGTTTTCCTGAGGTTTTAATTTGACTAATTATCTGCTGTTTACTTCCTGTACTTTAGAACATTAATTAAATTTCACCTTCCTTTGCTTGTTTTCGAAACTGAGATTCTGTAAGCATTTAGTAGCCAACGTCATTTATCGATTCAAATGTCACAGATATTTTTAAATTACTGTTTATATGGCTATCATTTCCTCCAATAATTCAGAAGCAGTTGTTACTCTTGCATTATACAGGAAGTGTGATGTAACATCAAAATAGAATAATACACGAGACGATTACATAAACTCCATTACAATGTTGTCCATAGCTTTAAATAGATTATAGAAATTAAGTACATCGGTTCCTAGCAACAAACTTGAAAGGGCCTTGTTTTGAAGGTACTTATACTTCATCATTTTAGCAGTTGGAATATTACCCACCTAAAAAGATGATAGTTCTAAGGTTCTGCTAAATTATTACACAATCAACAGTCATAGGAAGTAGATTTGTATTTAGAAAATACATAGAAATTGCCAGGTATTTCTAAATTCAATTTTATAAGTGTAATATATACAGCATTAACCAATTTTACATCTCATAAGTCTGTCATAAGTCTTTCATTGATATGCTGTTGCGGAAAGGGTGGTTTGTGTCATTTAACACTACAGCTTCTTGGGCCTATTGTACATCCTTTTCTGTCGTTAGTCATAGTCAACTAGATCCGTCCTCTTTAACAAGTTCGAGCACCAGGAGTTTGTTAATCGGGCTGGCTGGAGGTTGTATCTGCTTGGAATTAGTGCTCTCAAAGATTTGGAATCTTCTGCGAGCTAGGATGTCGCATTTGAATATTACATGAGAGTCTGTTCCTTCTTCCATGCCAGCACATGGAGGCTTCAATATAACCCTATGTTGTAAAGATGGTGCCTGAAGTGCCAGTGTCCCGTTAGGAGTCCAGTCGCTATTCCAGTTTGATTCCAACTATTTTAGTGAGCTTATGAGAATAGTTGCCCATCATAATTTTACTTCGTATTTGCCGGGGTGAGAGTCTCCAGGGTCCGAATGTTTAAAACTCATTCTTTAACTGCTCATTTCACAGTCCTTCTAGTTGGACGTACCAGAAGTTCAGATCCAAAGAGTGACCCTTGCTTTGTAATTTTATTACCTTATTACCTCCGTATGTTCTCGTCTATTGCTGCTAAAATTGTAGATTTCTGCTTGCAATATTGTGGTATATTGAGCAAGAGGTAAGTGTTGCATCCTGGTTTGCTACCATCTACTCCACCACCACTTTCGTTGAGCGTGAGCGTCTATATACCATGATGATGATGATTTGAAAGAGTGAGATCTGTATACCATACTAATCTTTTTCCATGTCTGGTGGATCCCGTGTTGCCACTCTTTACGGTTTCTCCGTACATCGAAGGGCTTGTGAGAAGATACTTTTGTTAACGTGTAATCCGTTCCTAAGTCTAAAATTGGACCCGTTACTGCAGTTGCTATTTTGGAGTGCCCCATATCTGTTGACTTTTCTAATTACTTGTACAGTTTAAACAGTAGGCTCCCATAAGTGACTCACCCTTGATTTTTATATCTAAGGAAGAAAGTTGCAAGAATGGATGTCTTATGCAAAATGTAACAGTCTCAGCAACAAATGTAGAATGGCAGTTTTTTCTTAATTGTCTCGAATTTAGTAACTTATTTAAAATATAACTGGAATTAAAATTTTCACCGAACTTAACTAAATGCAAGGTCTTAAATGTATATTGTGCTTTAAGAAACCGGGTTACTTATAAACACAACTTTAAAACTTTAAAGTCATATAACCTGCAACAGCATTCAACGGTACATAGTTATGTCATACAGTGACTCTTATTACATACAGACTAATCATGTAATTCATTTGGATCATTGTATATGCAAGATTATCAGTCTGACGGATTGCTCTATATTGCTTAATATAATAATAGATATTGGTAATCCTAAAATGCGATAATTTGGAAGGAAAAACGACTACAAGGTATCTGTTACACTGATTACACATACGATTTGTGTAAAGAAGTTTAATGCCATTTCCGGTAAAATTGATACTTTTCAGCTTACTCAGAAGTGAAGGATGATTAATTTTGTCGACGGCTTTTCAAATGTCTGTAAATTTTACCAATTTGCTGTGATTTACAAGAGACCGGTTCCGTATGCGGTTGGAACTACCTCAGTTAGGCAAAATTCATAGGTAGCGTTTACAATAAGCCAATAATAGCTGCAGTGTATTGAGATGCTTAACACTGCAAGCTAGATCTTGCACATTAAAAATTTAAATCATCGACAGTTACATCTAGGATACCGACTTCTGTTTTTTTTTTCAATACGTGTTGTTTCCAATGTCTTTCGGAGGTAGTACAATTCGTAATATAGCTACTGATAGGAACTGCGGGTGAGAGCGTTAAGTTTAATTTATGTAAGATGCGATATTAAATTGCTGTATACGTGCACCACCATCTCTATTAAATCCTGTCCCTGTACAAAGTTATAAATAATGTAAATATAAATAATAGCCACCCTTCATAGCGTCACGCCTTTGAGAGTTTAGGTAGAGCCGGGCGGCATAACGAGGAAGGTAGCCTGGCGAACACGACGCTCCAGCCGGCTAATATTACCTCAAGGTACCTTGGGTACTCATTTAACCCTTATGTGGCTGAAGATGGTACTTGGATACTTTTAGGATATAAACTATAGAATATTCCATTTCTGGGAAGACAAATAAACTTGAACTTCCAGGAGAACTATAAGTATACATTTTTACAAACATTTTGGAAAGTTTAAATATGGGGAGGAATGGAACTTCGGGTTTCTTTTACATTGACCAAAAATCAACACGTTTGCTGTATATTTTGGATCGGAAAACAAATAAAGTGGCAGTGTTTTCAATATTTTTATATATTTATGGTTGTTTTTATGTTTAAAATGTTACAGTCTAAAATAAAATAAACTGCAATTATTTATTCTGGCATTGAAGATACTTTACTTTTTGCCCGTGTGCTGAAGGTACACAGGTTTGTTACAAATACTGCGCATCTTGCAAGTTACCTTTATATTTTCTCGTCGTTGCGACAACACACTGTTCATATGCCCCTTACTACAATGCGTCCAGAGGAATACCGTTCTGGTACAGGAATGGGATTATGAAGAGCTGTCAGGAAAATTCCTAGAACACTTTCAATGGCATTTTTTGTAAACTGGGTTCGCAATACAGTGGGATTGTTGCTTCTTCGCTTCTCTATCAAGAGATAGGTCTTTTAGGAAACTCCGACTCTTACTTAATAACTAGTTAACGTAGGCAACCAGAACTACTATATCTAATATATTAAAAAAAAAGGTCAATGGCCAATGACTTCTTCGCTTCTATGCTAGTATAAGTTCTCTGTTTTTTATCCATAACGTCTACACTTGATTTAGTTTCGCTATAAAGAGATACAACTTAGGTTTTTGTTCGGCGCATCATTAATTTGCAGTTGTAGAGTACACCATTGACAACGGAACTACAGCTTTGTTTATTTTTAGGACATACGGGTGTTTAAAATATTTAATTTTAAAAGGTCAATCAAATCCTTCTGATTCTTCTTTCAAAAACGCATTATGTACTGGTAAAGCTCAAAAACACGGTGTACAACTTTTCCACGTTATAATCACCGAAATTCGCAATAAAACAATAGTGCTCAATGGTCAGCACCCAAATCATCGCAAATTGAAAAAAATAATCTTCCTCTTAAAGGTCTTGTTCTTATATAACTTACAAAAGAAATTACAATAGATAATACCAAATGAAGTCCTGGGTGATTTTCTTCTATTGATCGAGTGATTTCCTGTGTGTTATGCAATGGTGCGAAGTGGCATTTGGATTCTTCTTGTGTATAAGTGCTTGTAGAACATTAAATTTTCCTGCCATCGTCGGTGCCCCATCAGCACAAACACCAATACAGTTCGTCCAGTCCAGGCCAGAGTTTACTATATAATTATCAGTCATTTGAAATAGATGCACACCTGTACTAGTTCTGTTCTGAATTTCTTTGCAGAAAAGTAAATCCTCGCTTATAGGTACTTTACCGCAGTAACGAACCTAGGCTATTAAATGTTCATCTTTGATAATATGCATTGCTTCGTCTAATAGCAAATAATTTGTTTGTCAGTTCCAAAAGATGCTGCTCCTGCAGATCCTCTCACATATCATCGATGCATTTGATACTGGCATTTTGTGAATATCTTTAGCATAACTATCTCCAGGCATTGTTGCGACCGTATCAACGCAGGAAGATTAATGTTTTCCGCAATAGTGTGAGGTTTCTTGCACGTGTCTATGCGATGTGCAACTTTATAAAATACAAACAGAACTTTTTGCGACAACGGCGAAATTGTATTAAAGGCTAATTTCTGTTTACTAAACTCTTTCAATGTCTTCAGAAAACATCGCAAGATTTATTTTCATGATCTGTATGCTTTATTTGCAAATACCTCTTTAGTGTTTTGGTTTTATATTGTCAGCAGCCAATATATTTAATCATATTGCACATTGTGGTCGCTCTTCACTATTAACGACTGTATTTATGAAACCAAAATTCAAATACTTACAATATTTCCTAATTTTTGCTTTGGAAGTGTTGGCAGCTTTTTCATCTGCCGATGCAGATGTCCTTGCACGTTTATTATTACTTTAGACCCGATTAAATACTTTCCCATGCTTGAAAAATATTTGTAGAAACTTTATACCACTCAGGTGCAACAGATCACAAATGAAATATTGCGCGTCTCCTCGCTGCTATGCTTACTATTAAACTAACCTACTAAACATGGATCTTGGTTTAATACGTTTTGTCCCCAATCTCACAAATACTGGATCATTCTACAGCGCTCGGTAAATATTAAGATTCAGTCTTGCTAGAAAGGGTAACGTGTATTACAACACATTTCAAAAGCCGCAAAACCTAATGGTTTGGGAAACGTTGACCTAGTTATTATGGCGATTCCTGGAAATCGAACTAAGTACATCTTGCTTAGAAGCTAGCAGCCATACCCACTACGCTAAGCGGTCAATTTACAACTATAATGTTTTAGGGATATTGTGGTTCAGATGGCCAGCTGTTCCTTCATCTTTTTTGCCCTCGTCTTGGTCGTCTAGATCCATGGGGTTTACCATTCATGCATATTTTCGCAATTCGACCTTGTTCATTCTTTGGACATGCTCCAATGACCTGTGTTGCGCATGTCTTTCTTATTTCTGCATTTCTTTCCCTATCCTGAACTATTTAGCCTGCGATCATCCTTAAAATTTTCATTTCATTCATTCGTAGAAGCGTCTTCGTTCTTTTCATGTAAGGACGTGTTTTAATACAGTATGCCATTATTGGTCTTATGCATCTTTTGTACAATCTGACCTTGCTGTCTATATCAATATGTTTGTTTTTCCAAACTACTTGTTTCATGGGGCCGGAGATGGATGCTGCCTTACTGACCTGTTTAAACACCTATGTGCTTCAGTCTCCTTCACCAGTGATCTCGACACCCAGGTAGTTGAATTTTCTGATCTGTTCTATAGTGCTGTCATTGCCTGCGATTTCCATCTAATGGGTTCCTTGGATACCACGAGAGTTTTAGTTTTGTCTGTGTTTATGTTCATGTTGTACTTTTCCGTGGTGGTTTAAAATTGATGCAATAGACGCTGTAGATCATCCTCGTTTTTTGATGTTATGGCGGCATCATCAGCATAACATATGATCTTTATCTCTTTGTTTCCCATTCTATAGCCGGAGCTTGTATGTATCACTTCTTCTATTATGTTGTTCATTATAGGGTTATACGAAAGGGGGCTTAGGCTATCACCTTGTCCGATACCAGCGTTTATTTGTATTTCCTGCGTTAACTGTTTGTGACTCGTATCTTTCTTGTATTGTTTGTGTTTAGTTGTTTTATGATTAGTATTATATTCTCTGGGATCTGCGCGAGTTTTTGTATATCCAATACATCCTCTAGTTAGACTCTGTCAAAAGCTTTGATTTGGTGAACTATAAATATTGCGTCTATGGTCGACCTGTTTTTCCGGAATCCTTGCTTTTCCGCTTGTATTGGAATGTTTCGGAATATTACTGTTCTTATGTAACACGTAAATATTTTTGATACAAAACCAAGCAATATGATGCCTCTATAATTTCCTGGATCTCTTATTTCTCTTTTTGAAGGGATTTGTCACGCTGTTTTTTCATTCATCAGGTATTGTACCTTCGTCTAGTATCTTCTGGAAGAATGTAGTCAACTCCTCAACTGCCTTATTGTCGCCGTATTTAAGTAGTTCATTGTGTACAATTTACTTTCGGCTTAGACAAGGTCGTCATTTGGGAACTACCCCCAACATTATCAGGTAAGGACTGATCTGTAGCTTCTCTGCCTTTACAACGAATATATGTTATCGTAGCTAGGGATTTTTCTGTTCAATAATAATCTACTATATCTTTTACTAACTTATTTTCGCAACTGTTCATATTTCGTTTGCTAACTGAAGGCTATTTTTATAAACTATTTCTATTTGGAGAAAAAGCTTTATTACATGTATGTTTCTTGTTATTCTTGAATTATAACTTCCGATACATTTCTACTACATACTGAGGCCTGTTACGCATACATATTTTGATATCTTTTTCCTCCTCCAATTTATTTAGAGAGCTAAGATAAAATTTCAATTTTACATTTAAAACGTTGTCAATTTATTAACTAATAAACTATTCATATCTTGAAAAGGAAATTCTGAAGCATGAATCACTAGCTGCAAAATATCACAGGAGACCTATTTCGATTGCTACGGGATACTCTGTACTCAAAAAAAGTCCAACGAAGTGTATACAGGGTGTCCCAGAACTAAGGGGCCATACGGTAATGGCAGATTCTTTGTATACAAACATTACGATTTGTCTAATAAACCATAGTCCAAATGTCAATAATAACCGAGGTATAGGGTGTCAAAGTTAAATATTTATTTTTGATTTTTTCTAATAACTTTTGAACAAATGTAAATATTACAACAAATTTTGGAATCTAGGGGTTTTTTGACGTGAGGAATTCAAATTTTTAACTGTTTTTCTGTTACGTAGTAGAGGGCGCCACCTATGGCACTTTTCTACTCTTTAAAACATCATAACTTTTTTGTGCTTCTAGGTATGATCTTTTTTCGCAAAGATAACGATTTGGCAACCTTTTCTACGTAAAAATGATATACTTTATTGATGACGCTACTGGTAGCCGTTTTCGAGTTATTTGAGTTTTAAAGTTTCACTGCATTGAAATCTTATGGGTATACAATTTGTACTTAGTCAACAAAGGTGGCTGTGGCTGTTTCCATGCCACGCGATCTGACAGTTGCTGTTGTTAGTTCACTTCTTTTGTTATTTTTGATGTAAATTTTTTAAGTTGAGTTGTTTTAAGTAGTTGTTAAGTTGTGAAGTTTTAATTCTATTTTTTGTACAAAATTTACCCTTTTCAAAATGGCCAGTTTAGCAACGCGGAATTAAGAGATATAATTTGCGTTTACATACGTGCCATAGAAACAGCCACAACCACCTTTGTTGACTAAGTACAAATTTTATACCCATAAGATTTCAATGCAGTGAAACTTTGAAACTCAAATAACTCGAAAACGGCTACTAGTAGCGACATCAATAAAGTATATCATTTTTAAGTAGAAAAGTTTGAAAAATCGTTATCTTTGCGAAAAAAGATCATACCTTGAAGCAGAAAAAAGTTATGATGTTTTAAAGAGTAGAAAAGTGCCGTAGGTGGCGCCCTCTAGTACGTAACAGAAAAACAGTTAAAAATTTGAATTCCTCACGTCAAAAAAACCCTAGATTCCAAAATTTCTTGTAATATTTACATTTGTTCAAAAGTTATTAGAAAAAATCAAAAATAAAAATTTAACTTTGACACCCTGTATCTCGGTTATTATTGACATTTGGACTATGGTTTATTAGACAAATCGTAATGTTTGTATACAAAGAATCTGCCATTACCGTATGGCCCCTTAGTTCTGGGACACCCTGTATA